>WTSP01008401.1:0-34368 GCA_025331215.1 Actenoides lindsayi
AAGTATTTTTTATTCTTAAAATAAAACCAGCACTAATCTGAATTTTTTCCCCATTTAATTTCCATTTTTTAACAAGTAAGTTCAGTAATGCAAGAAATCAGTCTAGATCATAAAACTATTGGATTAAGACACCCATTATGCACTTCAAATCCATGACGGCATTTCCAACCAGCTAGATTTTAAAGAAACAAAATTAAATTTCCACTTACATTGAAGAACAGGTCTTGTATTTTTCTAATCAGGGTAGGAAATATTCCTGAGGACAAGTGGGATGTCAGATCTTGGCAGTTGCTCTTTCTGGGTACAGCTGCACCTGTACAGCTGTACATGAATTTCATGACAGATGCTTGATGCTCATAAAGAAATAAAACTTCACAATTAACTACAGGAGAAGTTTCAAAAAGATATAACTAATATGCATGACGTTCTTGCAAAGGCCTTTAGTTTGTAAAACATTCTTGTATTTTACAGTTTGTTCTCTATGTTTTAATTAATATATCCAGTTCTCCAGAGCTGTTTCATTTTACTCTCATTCAATCTGCATCTCATGTGCTTCTAAAAGTACTTTGCAAAGAATAGCAGTAAATCCTAAGGAATGATATATATTGAACTGGCACTTCTGTAGCAGACATATGTTTGAAATACAATGTAGACCAAAATAGTAGGCATCTAAATTGATATCTGCAAAGACAATATATCCTTGGTTATGGTTCACAGACTGCCAAAGAAAATACTACATTCTCATAGTGTAGCCTAAAAATTCTTTTGGTGCTTTCAAACAGAATTGGACAAAGACAGGAAAATCCACCACTAGAGGGTTTGTCATTTGCTTCTATTTGAATTTGAAATGAAAACTAAAAATTACAAAGGTCTCAGTGGAAAAAAGAATCCATTATGGATTCAATTTCAAACTAACTACAATGTTTAGTTCAAAAAATCATAAACGAAATTTAGAATAACTTTAAGAATGCAATTTTTTGCAATTTTGAAATATCTTAAGAAGTTTACATTATTTTATATTGCTTTTGTTGTTATCATTATGTATGCAGATCATGAATTTATATTAGGTTTTATTTTAAATTAGTTTACTTATTCACAGCCATTTTTTCAAAATTTTGAATCTTACTGTAAAGAACAACAGCTTCTGACATAGAGCTTATGTTATTTTTCTCTTCAGAGCACCTTTTGTTTAATTTTCATAGAAGACTGAAACTTTGAACTAGAATATAAGATGAGCACTCAGCACAATTTAGATAGACACCTGTTTTTAATATCGATGGCAGCTTGGCTGCATTTTGCTACAGTAATAAAACAGCTGCTACTCTAACTTATATTGAGTGAGGCACCTTACTTTCTTCTTCCAAGTATTTCTTCCCTTATTTGAGGTTATAATGGAGCAGTTTTACACACTGATTCAAGGTGTCAAATTACTTTATTACAACAGAGGAGATACTTTGAAGAAGAAATTAAAATGAAACATTTAATATATTGTTCAAAGCCTCTATTTATAATGTTTAAGATACATTTAAAAATGTAAAAAATAAAATGCATGGGAGCTGTGATTTAGAAACTACTGAAACCCAGAGGAGCTCATTCCTGGAGCAGTGTGAACCATACTGAGGGCTATGAACTGTGAAGGCCCAGCTGTGTTAGGGAGCTGGGATTTCTGTGGCACCCCATTTCCCAAGGAGGTGGCTCATGATTCCTGAAAGTCAGGCAGCCCAGCTGGTTCAGGAGCTGGCATAATTGCAGAGAAGGCCTATAAACTGTCAGAAACTAGAGTTTCTCATATTTCCAATGGGAAGACATTGAAATAGATGCATTCCTACAGTATATGTCATTCTTTTAATGATTCAGTATTTTTTTCATGGGAAAATGCTGCATTCCTGAACCAGCTCTTCTAGGGAGGTAGCTGCCTCATCTCCCCCTAACGCAAAACAAAATTTCTTCACCACTCACTTCAGTGTAAAGATCACTCATAAATTCTATATACTCATGCTATGATTTAATATACTTCTCTGTTCACAGCTCATTATTGTGGACCATTGCTAAGACTGAAGTCAAAACCATTCACTAGCCCACATCACATCAAGACTGATTTAAAAAAAAAACCAAAAAAACCCCATTCCATTTTAAACCTGGTTTCCAAATTATTGTCTCCAGAATGAAGCTACACTGTCATTCCTCCTCCATGAGAAGATTCTGCGAGGTTTAGGCTAAATTTTTATCTTGCAGAAATCATAATCAATCTGTGGTGCTCAATGGACAAAGATTTCTGATATGTAATGTAAAATACCTACTTTTCAACTGAAATTTAATGACGAGCTTCAAAACATTGCTCTCAAGCTCCAGTGAGTTCAACTGTTTCCTTGCAGATGCAGATTAGTTACAGCTCTGACTTTCGGAGTTCATGTCTTTAGGTCAGAAGTACACTATTATAAATCTGGAGATCACTTTGGGTTCTTAGTGTCAACTGACATTGCAATTGTCACATAAATATTAACAAAAACTTCAGTTTCAGTTCACTTACCATTAGGACTTATTATCAACTGTACCTAAATACAGCCATTGTGACTTCCAGCTCGTAGAAAACTTTGTGTTTTAATACAAGACAGTATTAATATATAACCAAAATATTAGTCACTGTAGGCAAAATGCACCGCTTGTTTTATCATTACATTAGCAAATAACGGACTACCAGTTATCAATGTGGCAACAACAACAAGTTAACCTAAAGCCTCATATTTCTGATTTCTTGGTGCCCTGATCCTTCAAAGCAATACAGTACTCTAAAATGTGACTAGGATGATAGTCAAAACAAGACATTTTTTGGAGAAAATAGAAGTCAGCCTTTAAAAATTTGGAGTAGGGGCATAGAGTGACTTAATTGGAGAGAAGGATAGTGTATAAAATAAAGTTTTACTCCTAAACTACTTTTAATTAGAGGTTGAGAGAGCACCGCAATCACAAAAGAATATCTGCAATAAAATCTTAAGTGTTGTGACACTTCAGGGAATTGTATAGCATAGTTTCTTCTCAACAGTCAGCCAGCTCTCCAGGCAGTCATATATAGTGCAGCAGAAGTCAGCTGTGACAAGAGGAAAGTAATATGATTTCATTAAAAATTAGTGAATGAGACAGGTTAGGTCCCTGTAAATAGAGATAATCTTTAAAATGTCATATGGATAGGACCAGAAAAAACACCATACATATTATTTACAATGTTGTACTATGAATCTGATTTCAGGTAAGCTGGGGACTCCCTTGTACTGCACACTGGGTCAAAGTATTGAGACATCCTGTGAACTACCTATATAACATTTTAAATCTCCTGTGTTTGAAGATCGGCCTCATTGCAGCCAGAGATGACTGGCAGACACTGCTTGTTTACTTCAAATGCAAATCTTACAGCTAGCATCCACACCTTTACATGCCAATGTTGGACTATTACCCTATGCTTTACTTCTATTTGGTACTTAACAATCTGCTAAACAAACCCTACAGACTTTAACTTACTGAGATTTTTTTTTCTCTAAATGAACTTAACCATTACTATGTGATCTTTGTAAGTTAATCTTGTTTTAGAGACTGATATTAAGAGGGCAATCCTGGACTATAAACAGAGGATCCAGTCTAGAATCATGGAATCACACAATGGCTGAGGTTGGAAGGGACCTCTGGAGGTCATCTGGTCCAACACACTTGCTCAAGCAGGGACATCTATACGTGACTGCCCAGGATCATGTCCATACGGCCTTTAGATATCTTCAAGGAAGGAGACCACAGCCTCTCTGGACTATTCATGTCAGTGCTCAGCTACCCTCACAGTAAAAAAGTCTTTCCTGATGTTCAGATGGAACCTCCTGTGCTTCAGTTTGTGCCCATTGCCTCTTGTCCTTTCACTGGGCACCACTGAATAGAACCTTGTTCCTTTCTCTTTGCACCCTCCCTTCAGATACATTGATGAGATCCCTCTTGCGCCTTCTCCAGGCTGAACAGTCCTCGTTCACTCTGCCTTTCCTCGGAGAAGAGATGCTCTAGTCCCTTAATCATCTTTGTGGTCCTTGTCAAATTTCATGAGATTCCAGTCAGCCCATGTCTCCAGCTTATTGAGTTCACTCTGGATGGCAGCAGGACCCTCTGGCATATCAGCCACTTTTCCCAGTTCTGTGTCATTGACAAACTTGCTGAGGGTACATTCGGCGCCATCATCCTAATCAGTAATCAGGTATTAAACAGGACTCAGTATTACTGTATAGGTATTACTGGACCCAGTATTGACTGCTGGGGTACACCACAGTACCACAACTGGCCTCCAACTAGACTTTGTGCTACTGATGATACAAGTGATGTTTGCTATCCTCCAGTCCTCAGGCACTTTGAATCACAATTGTTTGAAGATTATTGAGTGACCTCGCCATGACATATGCCAGCTCCCTCATTAATTGTGGGTGCATCCCATAAGGGCTCATGGACTTATGTATGTCCAATTTGCTTAAGTATTCCCTGTCCTGATCCTCTTTCACCATGGGTACATCTTCCTTGCTCCAGGCTTTCCCCATGTTTCTTGGACCTGGGATTCCTAAGGACTGGTCTTGCTAGTAAAGACTGAGGTGAAGAAGGCATTCAGTACCTCAGCCTTTTCCATCTGCTATGTCACTAGGTCCTCCTGTCTTTTTCAGCAGCAGGCCTGCATTTTCTCTAGTCTTCCTTTTGTCACCTTCATACTTTTAGAAGCCCTTTTGGCTGCCTTTGACATCCGTTGCCAGATTCAATTCCATTTGGGCTTTTGCTTTCCTAATCTCATTCCTACATACTCAGTGCCTCTGTATTCCTCACAAGCCCTATATTCCTCCCAAACCATGCATTTATGTTGCTAAATACATAACAGTGAGACAGAAGGATGAACTGAAAGCCATCTATATTCCTTAATTGTTATCATGTTTCTAGGTAACATCTAGTCACTAGCAGTGATTAATTTTCTCAGAAACAAAGCCTAGGCATAGTTTTCTGGGTAGCATGCACCCAGGACCATCCCCAGTAGGCAGCATGAGTCAAGACTGCAGCAGACGTTGAACTTTTACCCGTATTTTCTTTATTCCAACAAGTTTTTCCATCTCAAATGCACCCATATACCTTCCCAGCATACTCCTTGGCATGTAACATACAGTTACAATATCATGCTATAAAAAAATAAAACACTCTAATAGGCTTCAACATTGCTTGCAGACATGTTAAATAAATATAAAATACAAAACATCACATCATACGCTACTCAGAGACAACACAGGACTGAGTTGGAGACACAGGCCCAAATGCTAGGATATGTGGATGTGGGTGGTCTGTGATACTTGGCCTCAAATCTGAAAATAAGTTTCACAGAAGTATTTAACTAAGTGTAGTCTAAGAGATCTCAAGTCCCCTTGTGACAAATTTTGGTCATCAGAGATGACTGAATTGAAATTCCTTCTGTAACATGACACATTGCTGGACAGGTCATTCTCCATTTGGTCTTCACACTTTTTTTGCCTCAATTGGTCTGTAAACCCCTCAGTTTTTATACCATCAGAACATTTTACAAGCCTATCTTTTCTATTCAGTTTGCCTGAAACCAGTTTTATGCTAATGTTGGTCAGTGTAGGGTATAACTCTGATGAAGACCATACGGACAAGCAGGTTATTTTTCATTAGATTTATTCTGACTTTATCTGGAATTGTGGCACATGTATTTACCATAAATGTTACATAAAATTATCTCTGTTGTGTTTTAGTCAACCACTCAAGAGATGCCTAACACAGCTGACCTCTTCCAAAGACTGGAATGGAATCGTTTGATGTATTTGGACATATTTTGGCATATTTTCCTTAAAGACAGAGACTGCCAATAAGAAAGTTTTATCAGATGGAGTTTTCATTATACTGATTTAATTTCTTACCATAAATATCTTCTTTGAAGCTTGGTATTGTAAAAATGTTGTGAATTTCTCCTTTTTTTGTCTTTCTGTGTTTCACATAAAAGGTGTTTCCTCTTTCCTAATGAAAAGCTGCCAGACCTGCACACAAAGCAGCATATTAGTAGATCTCATTTCTTCACATCTCATCTTCCTATTTTAACAGCTCTTATCAAAGGCTCAAATCTCTCTGTCCCCCATTTGCTACATATAAGCCTCTGCTTTTGATAGTGACGTGTCTCAAAAGCTTCATGAAGAAGACTGGGCATCACTTGACCAGTTTATATTATTGCACATAGATGAGAAGTACATTATGACTGATATTGCTGACTGCCTTTACCAGCAATCAGTAGTGGGAAGGAAATTATGATGTAATGTCAGCTGATGGACTTTTGGATGCAGCTTCTTTTGAACTGTTGGAATACCAAAAGGCATTCACCACTGGTCAGACTGAAGCCAGGGAAGAGTGATCTGATCAGAAAAGTGAAATCTTTTGAATTTTTATTCACAAAACTTGTTTCCACTTTCCATTGAAGAAATACAGCTCTCATTCATCAAAATGGTGCAAAGCCTCAGGGCTCTGACTTCTTGCCGACACTGGATGAGCAAGGTAACATCAGTTTCCTGAGATACCTTTTTTCCTCTTCAGGTGACAAAATTAATTTGCTTCTGTCTGATGAGAATTTTATGGCAGTAGTCTTTAGATGTGTGTTTAGACACTGAATGTGACTGTCAGGGTCAGGTTCCAGCTGTACTTTTCTATCTTCCTTCTGGTCCTGACCACTGGAAAAAAAAAAAAGGTTTGTGCAGAAGTCCATCATGGTAAGTGACTTTCTCTTCCAGCTTAAGGTCTTCTTTGTGATCTTTCTGATCTTGAAGGTAGAATGAGATTTGGCTTGGCTACAAACACCCAGAAAATACCATGTTACAGGTAAAGCTGGGGACAAGAGCTATTTACCAGTGAAGCCAATGGTAAAATGAGGCTCTGAAGAAATAAAGTGGATGTCAAATCTGTATGTCCTTAGGAAATAGTTAATAACTTCCCTTTTCTAGACAACTTCTCCAGTATAGTTGACCTCACAAAATAATTTTGTTTCCAGGCTTCTTGCCATCATTTTCTCTCTCCTCCTACTTGCTAGAACAAATCTTATATCAAGAAACATTTTATTCCCAAAGGAGGAAGTATTAAAGTCTTTTAAAAGTTAGCTAATTTCTCCATTACTGTAATTGCCTTTATGGGGAAGATGAGCAGATTCTGAGATAAATGAAAGTAGAAGATACTTGGTACATACAAATACAACTGTAGATGAGATGGATTTTGATAAGCTACTCAGAGGACTATGAAAAAGTTCGGAGATACATAGTGAAGTGGAGTAAATTAAGTCAGTGCTATTGCAGTTGGCTTTCAGTGCTGATAAATATAAACCAATACTGTACAGAAAGAAAAGTACTTTAGAAGAGTCTAAATTTAACAGCAGCAGTTCAGTTTAGGGATCTAGCTATCACTGAAGATATGATAGTGAGGACCTATGTTCAAGAGACTTAGAAATCTCATGAAGGATAACCTAAGTCACTAGGGTTTGCAAGAATTGGGAAAATTTATTTTAAAATGTTACTACCATTACAGAATTCATTGATATGTTTGTCTGGAATACTTTATGTGAAATTGACCACTCTTTCTTAAAAGCAAAAAAGAATGATTCACAGAGTGAATGAGAATCATGTGATGAAATTGCCAAACCTATGTCTATAAAAAAGTTTTTATCAAGAGAAATTCAAAGGCTATTTTGCTTATTGTAGATGACAGCCTGTCATGGCAAGAGATAAAAGAATCTAAAGAAGGAAACAGAAACTACATGTTTGAAGCTTCTGTTCTCCTAGCTCTTAAAAATGTGAGACATTTAAATAATCTTGAGTACAAAAAGTTTAAAATGCATGAAAGGGTGATACTTTTCTATATAGCACATTGCAAAGCTTTTTGACATAGGGTGATCCTAGCACCCTCCTGAAAAAAAAGGAAAGGGAAATACTAGAGAAAGGAAATAGGACATTTGCATTAAAGGGGCTTAATGGATTTGAAACAACAGTTTCAGAATAAGTAATAAACATCATGCCTCAGTGATTATGGCTTTTTATACTACTAGTAGTGTCACTTCTGTTTACTCATATGTTGGGGTTTTTTAATAGTAACGTGGAGCATCTGACATGGTCACTGTTGGAAATATATGTGATATAAAGTTGAAATGCCTATGTTGTATATCACTGACTAGAAATCAGTTACTGCTACAGATGACAAACAAATCAAAATAAGTGCTTGCTTTGACACAGATACTGGGTCAAATATTTGTGAATACAAATCCATCTGCTAGATGCATCTTAACAATGGGCATGAAGTTAATACTCAAAAGAAAGAGGTCAAAATTGACACAGTAGTTTAATTTTATTATTTGGTTCAATACTTGTAATTTTATGACCTTTTTCACATTTTATGCATCAATTTTATCTTGCCCTAAATGAGATTACATCCACAGAGATTTTTTTATACATCACCTAGCACAATAATTGATCCTGATTGCCAAAATATAAATAACCATAGTGAATTACTTCAGTTCTATTTGGAGAACTGAAGCATATCTGAATAACAATATTGACTTTGTCTCATGTTATGGCATATTAAAAGCAAACCTGAACTTTATTTATTACTAATACCATAATCAGATAAGGAATTTCCCCAGGTCCCTTAGCCATATCTGCAGATCCCATTGAGAGGGCAAGAAGAAAAATACCTCTAAACTATTTCTCACTGTTTAATAAAAGTGTGATCCAAATCTACTCATGTAGGTTTCCAGGGGATACAAGGCTGCCAAATCTTTTTACTTAAGTAAATTTTATGAAATGGTGGGTCTGTAAATAATCAAAGTGATGCTATACTCCTGTCAGTCACTCTCAGTGAAGCAAATGGGATATTTTAATTACTACACATAACATTTTTGTAACAACAGATCTCTGTGTACTCTGAGGTTTTTTTCAGACAAGTTCAAATAAAAAATGAGATTTCCGACAGCACTTTATTTTAAAGAAATAAGGGATATCAATCCAATAAATCCTTTATGCTGTATTCCAGATGTGTAGCATTTAAGACACAATGGGATTGTGTAATGCAATTAAGGGAATATGATCAAGAGACCAGACAAAGAAAACATTCAGCAGTAATGACCTGACAATGTGGTCCTCCCTCCAAGTCCTGCAAAATTCCCTCCCTTTAAAGGAGCCAGCTACCCTAGGATAACTATCCCAGGAATGCAGTATTGAGAAATTAAAATCCCTTCTTGATCAATAAAATAAAACTCTTCTAGAGTTTTGGTTGGTTTTGGGGGGATGTTTGCTCCAGAATAAAAAAAAAGAAAAGAAAGAAGTAAAAAGCTACCTATAGTCATGAAATCCTCTTGAAGAAACCTAAGAGGTATTATTTAGTGTTTAGATGCAAGAAGTTGTTTCAATATTCATCCTGTAAAAAAAGAGCCTGAATGTCATCTATGAAAATGCTTTATCTTGTTTCTCAGTTCAGTGTTTAAATTTTTATTTTCTTAGACTGTTGAACTTCTTCTAGAACAGGACAGATGGTGGTAGCATACAGAGCAGTTATAAGTGAACTCACAAATGAAGTTCAATCTTCCCACAAAAACATATTTCTACCTAATGGTTATAAAAATGTCCAGTATGCCACTGGGGCCAGATTCCATTCAAATTGCTCAGACCATTAACGTTTTTGAAGTCATTTGAGCTAACAGGGTAGGTGAGGTGACTGGGATTTGGTAACTTTATTAGCTCAATGATGTCATCAATTATTACTTTGAAGAAGAGAGAGATCATAGGTTTTTCACTCTCCTGGGTAGAAATAAAAGGCATTATTTATTGTAGGAGACACTAATGGCTTTTCATGGGCCAATTAATCTTTTTTTTATGGAATGATAACACTAAAGTCAAACTAATGACAAGACCTAAACAAAACGTAATTCCTTATGGCCATTCAAAATGATTGTTAAGACTTGATGAGACAGTCTGAAATCAACAAAGTAAAATACAGTAAAAAGATGTGTGAAGTGTTTGTGAAGAAAAAGCATGATAGATAAGAATTTATTTCTTTTGACAGAAACTGGCCTATTAAAATGGATGACAAACTAAACAAGTTTATGAGGCTGCAATAAGAACCAAACAAGTCTTATTCCAAGATGAAGGCTACATCTTTCATCCAGGAAGTCACTAGGAATTATTTTTTTCAGGCAATGTAAGGTTTCACCTGGATGGCTGTGCCCCACTGCAAGCCATACTTCTAAGATACAGATCAACAGGAACAAATTGAGAGAAGAGAAACAAGCTTGAAAAGAGGTTTTGAAATCACGAGGTTGAAAGAGTTTTATTTGTTTAACCTAGGAAACAAAAGATTGAGGGAGAGGAACATAAGAGTCTTCCAGTAGACAAAAGGTTGTAAAAATAACAGTGACTATTTTGTTCTCCTTGGTCACTGCAACTGGACAAACAAAAATAGATATTAAATTCTAGCAAGGGAGATTTAGGATAAAACACCATGAAATCTTTTATTGGAGGTTTGCTAGATCAGCTCATGTAAATATCTACTGAAAATGCTATAGGTATCTGTGAGTTTGTCTAAGTCATGAAGTGGTAGCAGATAATTTTTAGTGTCTTCTCTTTTTAACAGTAATTTGCAATATGACTATGTAATAAAAAGTACTATTGATACATGGTGAAAAGCATGGAATTGAAATTTTAAAAACTCAAATGAGTGCACATTTCTGTGGATACCACTCTCTGAAATACAAGAAAGTGTTTGTTTGTTTTTCATTTCTGTCGTGTTTAAAATCTTAAGTGCAAAAAACGTAACTGCTTGCCTACTGATTAGCATTACATTCCTGAAAATGAATTTTACTTTCATCTGGTATTTCAAATAGGTATGGTCTTTCTATGTTCAACATTTCTTCATCTGTATTTTTGAATATGATTCTGGTTTTCAACTCTACTTAGAACAATGAAAGTCACATGATCTGATAAATTTATTTCAGTCTCTTTAAAAGCTTTATTTTCATAGCTGTGTAGCAAGCCCACAAATGTTTCCATTTTCTTAAAGAAAATAAGTAATTTTTTCCAACACAGAAGACATTCAGAAATTGTAAAACAAACTGTTGGTTGAGTATATAGTCTTACAAAGTTTGTGACTCCATATAAAAGTCATTAGTCATTTTGCTTCAAATGTTGCTGACCTCATGCTTGTGGAGCTCTTACTGTTAATATTTTCTAAATATTTATCATCATCCATAATTCTTATAGACAGTTAAGTACCAAACATCCTAAATGTCTGTCTAGTTGTGTGAAGCTGGTGACATAGTCTATGTTAGTCTTGTCTTTTTAGAATCTTCTGTTTGATTCTGCTTTGAATGTTTTTATTTTTAATTTTTTATCTGAATGGAAGTTTAAAGGAGATTTAATGTTCTGCTGGAAATGTATGTTTACTTTCTATATAGGAAGACTTAGTATACTGGTCAATGTAAGCTGGTCTACCACCTTCAAAAAAAACTGCATAAAATTTCTTACTTTCAGTGTTACAATGTTTTCTTTTAAAAATAAATTTAAAAATTGATAAAACTTTAGGAGTTTTTAAGCTCACAGTAAGGATTCTCTTATATTTTTTTTATGATTTCTGTTTTTCTTGAGAACAATTATGCACATATAACTTAGTGGGATTAAGTTTTGTTTATGATAAAATTCTGAATATATAAGATTTTCTATTTGGGGTTGTTTAAAAGTTACAAGTGAAAGATAATTTTGATCTTGACTTACAGATAAGTTTGTTATATTGTGATAAAAATGATTCTTCATGCTTTTAAATAATCAGTCTGTTTATTATTGTGTAGTTGATGACTGGCCTCAGTATATTGTTGCATTTGAGAAAGGCTAATGAATCTCTGCTGTGGGAGAGATGAATTACTGCCAAAGGAATAATACTGCATTGTCAAAGGAAACTGAGCTTTGCAGCTGAAAGTTCCTCCTGTGACTTAGATGGTAATGTGGAAGAAAACAAGGTCTCATAAATCACTGCACTAAGGTGGTGAGCGTGGAAGCAGCGCAGAGACTTGTCTTTGCAAAACTAAATGGTGACTTTTCTCAGCAGAGTCTCTCCGCTGATACCACATCCAGCATTGCACTGAGTTTTGGCGGCTTTACTTTTTCAAAACTAGTGGAAGACTAAGACTCTGTTAAAGTGGGAATTGAAAACGCATAGGCAACTCAACAATACGTTTGTACTCTGCTTGTAAAATTCAACTGCAAAATGCAAGGGACTGTATGTGAAAGCTGCAGTGTATTTGGACAAAAGAGTAAGGTTGTGCAATGAGCTCCCAAAGGAAAACCAAATTGATTCATGCAGCAAGGGCCTAAAGAGAGAATATTTGCATTAGGAAAATGTTTTCACACTTATCAGTGAGCAGGAAGGGGGGAAAAAATGCTGAAAATATGAGGTTAAATCTCAGCTCCTAGAGCTAATACCGTTCCAATATGTATAACATAACATTTAATACTAATGAAGGTCTGCCTCCATAATATGAAAAATCTCATTCTGTGTCTGAATATTGCTGTAGTTCTGCACTGTAGAAGGCAGAGTACCAAGAAAGTTCTGTGTAAAGCACTATAAAACAAGATCTGTTTTCATTTGTGACAATGAAAGCTATCAACCTTTATTATTTTGTCTTTACTTGCTAATTTGTTTTCACTCTGTCTTCATCTGGCAATTTTCAAGTTAACACTTCTATGAATTAATTTCAGTATTAAAATTAGAGTTTTTAGAGAGAAGTTGTATGCTAAACTACAGAGACTTTTGTAGAAAGAGAAAAATATTAATATTAGGAAATTTGTAATTAGCTAGCAGTGACCCCTGGATAGTTCAGTACTAGAAAAAGTAATAATGTTCTTTAGTTAATTCATCTGTTTCATTTCCAGTATGAATTTAAAATTCCATCATGGATTTGAGAGAGGGAGGACTTTAAACTGTTATGGAAAATGATTTACATAAACTTCCAAATTTTTCGGTGCTTGTTGGAAGCTTGTTTGGCCCGCTCCATTGCTACTCTTGCAACTACAGTTAATCTCCTGGGACTTTTGATTAAACCAGGAACAGTATGTCTTTATTTCTCTAGCTTTTGGGTTTCTAATCCCAACTAGAATCAGAGTGAGGAGATAGCTTGAAAAGCAACATAAGTCTTTTTCACTTCAGCTGAGTGAGGACACTGTGGTTATTCTGTTCTTACATTATCTTCATTCATCTGCTCATCTGTTTTGACCTTTCTGAGAAAAAAAAGGAATTTCTTTTGTGGCAAGATTATGGCCACTGAAGTAAAAGAAAACTCTTTAGAAAGAAACAGACTGTTGCTCTTTCAAACAGGTCCTCGTAAGGATCCCTTTCTCTCACACTTTTGACAGTGCTTGCATTGTCTGTCATACCAATATGGACTGTTGGAATTGATCTGAACTGTTGCCAAGGAAAGCTGTTGCAAAATAATGTGAAGTCTCCATGTGGACAAGCCTAAACAAGTTTCTTCCCAAAGTGGACTAAATTGAACCACACAAAAGGGCTTTTGTGAAGAATACAATTTTCTGTATTCTTTAATTCCCTGCTATCTCCTTGCGGTCCGCCTGGATGGCTTGCCCTCGTTATTTGCACTTCCACAGGGCTGAATCATTGCTGGCTAAATCTGTCTGTTCCTCATACTTGCCCTGTACAATCTTTGCAGATTTGTGGAAAGATATGTCTCTTTTCCATCCAAATATACAAATATTAATGACTTCTGCCCACCATTAGGCTTCCCTGAGGATTTTTAAGGTGGATTTCTAAAGTAACTGCTTGTTATATCCTTCAAATGTACATATACAATGAGCAAGCGGTTAATTAGTTATCTTCTTCCAGTCTTGCCCATAGAGGTCCAGATTATCATGGTGCAAAACTGGAGTATCATACACTTGTTCCTTTCAGATTTTCTAATAATTCACCAAAAGACTGGAATTTCTATGTGACACTTTATAAACTTCTTTGCATTTCTGGCTTCTTAAGTGGGAAAGAAAAATAAGGGGCCAACTGACTGTGAAGCAACCTGGCAGAAAAGGACCTGAGGGACCTGGTGGACACCAAGTTGAACATGAGCCAGCAATGTGCCATTACAGCTAAGAAAGCTAAAGGTATCCTGGTTGCTAACAGGCTGAGGGAGGTGATCCTTCCCTTCAGCACTGATAAGACCACACATGGAGCAGTGTGTCCAGTTCTGCAGATGTGGAGCCACTGGAGAGAACCCAGTGAAGTGCCACAAGGATGATTAAGGACCTAGAGCTTGTATCCTATGAGAAAAAGAAGAGAGAGGGATGGAACTGCTCTTCCTAGAGAAGAGAAGGCTCTGGGGAGATAGCATCTATGTGTGTAAATACCTGAAGGGAGGCTTTAAAGAGGACAGAGCCAGGCTCTTATCAGTGATGCCCAGTGAAAGGACAAAAAACAATGGATGTAAACTGAAGAAAAAGAGGTTCTCTCTGTAGATCAGGGAACACATTTTTACTGTGAGGGTCACTGAGCACACACACATTGCCCAGAGAGGCTGTGGAGTCTCCCTCCTTGGAGATACTCAAAAGCTATCTGGACATGAGCTTGGGAAATCATGTCTAACTGTCCCTGCTTGAGCAGGTGTGTTGGACCAGATGACCACCAGAGGTCCTTTCCAACCTCAACCATTCTGTGATTCTATTATATATATGAGAGGTTTCACTTGGAATGGAGTTGTGTAGGATTATGCAAGTCATGATGCAAAGCTTAAATTTGATTTAGAGAAGTAGAAGTTAGTGTTTTGAGTATTTTTAACATTGCCAACCCAGGCTTTTCATGTATAGGTACAGTAGATACCTTGTATAGTAGAGTAGATACCTTGTAAAATTTTATTTGAACCAATAACATGGTAAGTACCTTCTCTTCACAAAGTTTGTTACAATTTCTATCTGAAAAAGCTAGATACCCAAAAAGAAAATAAAATTAAATCTATAATATTTGGCTCTACTTTTAATGATTGACATAATTTGGGCTCAGCTTAGTTTTAGAAGGTTCAGGTTTGCTCTGGAACTCACTCTATTGTCTGTCCATGCTTCAGAACATATGAAAACAATAACATTCCATATGGTAGAACTTTATTTTATTACTATTGTTGACCTTCCTTTCAACTCCCAGCGTTTGCTGCAGGACAATCCCACTACTCTTCACCAAGACAGCAAATGCTGCATGTTGGACCTCAATGCTGCACTATGGTCATTTCACCTTAGCAAGTATAAACTGTTTACAGCGTGTTTATATAGAGATTATGGAAGATCTGTGATCTAGACCATTCACACATTATGAGCAGATTCTGGTGCATTTCAGCACCAGCAGTTCCTCAGCAGAAACAATCTCCTTGAAATCAGTGGGGTTCCTCTTGGAGTTGTTACGTATGACTCAACGTGAGGAAAGGCATTGGGAGATGGCCTTGTGCTTTCTATACTGCAGATAAACATTATCTTTAGAGATAATTTTGTTCATTTTTTGGAATTGCTAGTGATCTCAACTGCAGTATATGACACAAGTACTACAAGTACAACAATGGCCATTTTCTTCCTGATGCTGCCTTTCTACTACCCCCAACATAGATCAAGTGGTTCCTATTTATTTCAGTGGAAAAGTTTCCATCACTTTAACAGAAACAGATAACACTTTGGGGGAACAAAATCTTAATTACATTCACAGTCACATGTGTTGTACTTTGGTGAAAGTTTTAACAATAAAAAAATTGATTAATCATGTGCATATTTTCTATCGCCCTCTATGTCACTGTCAGAAAATTATTTTCCTTCCTTTGAAGCTCAATTCAGAACACATCAGTTAATACTTCAACTTTGTCAGAACTATTTGATATTTTGTCTTTCCTTCTGACTGTTTATTTCATTAAACTTTTTGTCAAATATTAATGTCTATTGGTACATATTACTACAGTAATGTCTACGATGTGCTCTCAGTCTTCAGGGGATTGGAGGAGGTATATAACCTGGAGGGCTTCCCACTCTAAAGCATACTCATTTATCATTCTGCTGTCTCACACAGACAGAGATTTTGCATGTTTTCCAGTTCAAACATCCATTTAGAACCAATCTAATATTATGACTTGCTAACCTCAGTACAGAGATTGTGATTAACTCCAGCAAGATGACTGAAACCTAGAAAGGGTATTAAACAGAAAAGAGCCAAAAACTTAACTAGATACCATTGTAGAAATGACCGTAACAAATTTCAAACACAAACCAAATGTACTGGTTTTTGTTACCATGACACAAAGTTTTGTTGTAATGTGCTAAGGATGTCAATATTGCCTTATAATGGAGTTTGGGGAATTAAAATAAAATAAAAGGCTAAGGGCTATTTTGTGATTTTAATCTGCCAGTAGGAATAACAATTTAGTAAACAAATGTATTATAAAACAAAAAATAGTCATATTAGGACAAACGCCACATTGCAATGTCAGAACAATGATTTTTTTTCCCATCAAATTAAGATAAATTACATATTTCAATGTCAAAATAACATTTTGTCATTTACTGTAAGTTGAAAAGGCTGTGAAACTTTGCTGTGAAAGTAACACATCATTCTCATTAAGGAAAAGTAAGATATTGTCACTCATATTGAAATTGTTGTGGGAATAGGTCTAAAAAGACTATTAAATCTGCTGAGTCTTTCAAACATACAACATCCTCTTGAAAGGATGTGCTTTATTCTGAACTAATTTTATGGTAACAAATATGGAGAAATTGAGTATAAAAGTTCTTTTTGTATCAGTTTGGTACTTTTAATTTCTCTGTTGTTTTGGGTTTATTTTTTGGAGGGTGGGGATTGGACCTTAGTGGTTAAATTCTTCCCATTTTACATATTGAATCACTTGAGTAAGAAAGTCATTTGCAAAAGGACCAAAGACACTTTTAGGAGTCATTTAGGAATTTTGGTATCCTGACCTTGGCAGGTCTAGACAAAACAATTTTAACTTTCATTCAATATCTGAGATTCTCCATATATCTAAAAGCCAGATTTCATAGAACTGTCTGTGAATTTTTATTTTTTTTTTAATGAAAAAACACTTGAGAGATTTTTTTTTAACTAATCCTTTTTTTTCCATTGAATTCTGCATTTAAAAGTAGAAACCCCCCTCCCAGATTACTGGAAAAGTTTTTCAGACTTCCTCAATGTTTAGTCTGTTTTCAGTTTCTATTATCTTTACAGAAACCTGAAAGTTTCAGGTTTCCCTTTCCTTTAGACAAGCCTGCAAGAACTTATATCCATGCTCAAACACATATACTGTAAAGCATTGCATTTATTAATCACATTGATTTTGAAGGCACTAATCCTAGCACACAGAGCTCAGACCAAGCTCAAGTCTCTGCAGAATTGTGACCACAGTGGTCTTCTGTACTGATTTCCTATTTATCAGGTGTGAGAAATCTCCTTAAGGCTAAATAAATTGAGCCTGCTAACAAAGCTGCTAAAAGAACCTCATATTATTTATGAGAAATGTATGTTGGTGTCCATAATTTAGACAATGTAAACTGTTATATGCTATCCCTGCTTGGATAAGTATTTCTAGTTTAAGTCAAATAAATAGAAAATGGAAATAGATGTGTCCCCACAGCATGTGATGGCACCATAAACAGCAATTCAAATTTTTGAAAGAGTATCTCTCAATTCGTCTTGCTCTTTTTTGAAAAATCCTTGGAAGAGGCCAGAAGAGTGATCATCTCATCTCTCAGTTTGAAAGATAGATATAATGTTTTAACATCAAACAGTAGCTTGTGTTGCAAATATTTATGTTTAACTTCTTCTTTAGCGTTAACCAAGATGATAGAAATTGGATACTGAAAATGAAGCAAGTTAGACGATTTATTAGAATTTTATGTTCCTAATTTTAGGCAATCAGATGCAAAAATACTTTTAATGGATGCCTCATTTACCTATTCTATGAGTATGAATAGACACAGATGGCTTTAAATTTGCCAAGTGAACAAAAATTAGTTTAAAACATGAAAAATACTCATAATTATGAATTGGAAGAACCATGGTTATTAGTCTCTATGGAAAGTAAAACAATACAACATATAAAAATACATATAGGTATTGACATTTGTTAAATTTTGTGTTCTTAAAGAACACATTATGCTAAGGAAAATAAAAGAATTGGAAAATTTTGATATTTGATATAACTTTTACTTTCTAATGGTCATGAGTTTTAACATACTGAAGTTCTGTGGGTTTTTTTGGTTTGGTTTTGTTTTGCTTTTGGTTTTGTTTTAATACGCACTCATAAACAAGCTAAAAAATGACACATACATACACATAGCAAGACTAGAGCAGCTTCACCTTAAGGGGATACTAGAGTTTCCACAGTTTTATGAATTGTGCATGTTAATGACATTTTTTAGACAGGGTTATACATTAAGAAATAGTGAACTCTAACTTTTCAGAGTTAAGTGGAATTTAATCACCCAACCTCTGGATTTTGGGGGAGTTGAGCAATTAAATTCTATGAACCTCTGAAAATGTAGGGTTAAAAGGGTCTGGCAAACATAAAAATAAGGAAATTCATAATGATGGGTGACCCCAAAAGACTTGGAATATGGATAAGCTTTGGACAAGTGTCTTAAAGTTCAGATGTTTATCTGATCCTCTGGAGCTTACACAGTTGGGCTGGAAGTCTTTCAGAAGGATGGTTAATTTCAAGATTTCTAGCACTTCTGCTTCTGGTCATAGCTGAATATAAACCCTAAATAGTCTTTGTTTCTTGGTGTGTTCTTCCTAATTGTTTCTTGAAAAGTGATTTGAAGGGAATGTGTTTTACAGTAATAGTCACCTTTTCCAAATCAATCAGTCATTTCTTATGTAAAACTGCAGAAAATGGGCTTCAATAAACTATTTAAAATCATTAATTAAGCCAAGGAAAATGAGAAAGAGTATAAAATAAGTACATTGTGTTCTGAGTTGCCAAAGTGCAGATTTCAAAATATTATTATGAAAGGGGACTTTGGTTGAGCTCTTGAAGAACTAGCTTGGGATTAGATATGTTAAATGTTTCAGGTATTGACCTAAACACAGTGGTAGAAGTTTCCTAGTGGAATTGGCATCTGTGATCTGAAGTGATAGCTTGAGAAGGAATATAATTTATATCCACAAATGAAATGTGTGATTTAAACTAAAGGGCAATAATGGAACAAGTGAAAATTAGTATATGGATAAATTTGGGATGGAAATGAGAAAATGTTCTTAAACATTAGAGCAACAAGATCTTTTAACAATTCTCCCTCAGGAAGAGTGGGGTTAAGAAATATAACTGTTTTCAAGGTGAAGCTAGAATAAATTTGGTGGGAGATTACATATTGTGATTGCTTGTGGTTATAAACAGCAATCAATGACCCAGAAATTGGAGTTTCTTCCAACTTTTAAAAAATATTCCTGCCAATTCATGCAATGCATGTATATGTTTTAAAATTTGAAAACTGTTGCTAGAGTTCAGACGTAGCATACAGATGGAAGTGAACAATCAAATAACTTAAACATACTTTTCCTCCCTAATGTTTGTTGTAACAAGTAAATAAAATATTACTGGCATTAGCTGTGATATGTCATTGTACTGAAAATTCATTGGTAATTAAATAAAATAGAAATATAATCTGCGTCATCTTAAATGTCTTCTTCTGCTTCTCTCCCTTAACAATTGTTAGAATTTTTTAAATGCCCTGTGGGATTTTCCTCCTCAGAGGTCCAGCCCTTGGAAATTCAGAACACAATAACCTAGAAGAGCATTTAAACTCGATTTTAAAAACATTAATTAATCCCCAGAAATCATACTGAATCTGAAATGAAACCTGTGGTTTAGGTCTACATGTTAATCAGGTCTATACTTTTGTACGTCATGAGGCAATGTTGTGATTTTTATTTATTTTTTTCCTGGTTGTGTTCTACTTTTTTTGTTGTTGTTTGTTTGTTTTTTGTTTGGTTTTTTGTTTTGTTTGTGGTTTGTTTTGGTTTTGGTTTTTTTCCTTAGGTAAATATCTTTTATAGCATTTACATCATCAGAGGATTGACATGACAGTCAGTTCAACACAATGCCAAACACTTTCAGGTAGGATAACTTTCCTTCTGGGGATATTTGAGTCTTTTTAAAAGATAAATTTTCTCATCTGAATAAGCTAGAAGTAAAGACAGGATAATCAAACTTGATTTTATTTATAGTATTATTGCCCTATTGAAAAAAAACATAAAAAGGCAAAAGTTTCAAGAAGTACTGAAATTCTGTCTGTATTAATATTATCACATAAAGAGAAGATACATTACACAGGTTTAAAATTTTCAATTTTTAATGCTTTAAATCAGCCACATCCACACAGAAAATGCTGATTTGTGATAAGTGGAAGATTCTCTGTTATTTCTGCATATTTTGCTTGTTCTTATCCTTTGGGATAAAAATGCACAGTCTCCCAACACTCTGACTTTCATACACTAGGGCTCCTTGAAAGGCAAGAATTATATGTGCTGTCTGTTGATGTTAAACTTTGTGATATGAAATAGCACTTTAATTCTTATGGCAGAGCCAGCCAATTGCTTCTATCTTTATTTGTTTACACCGTGTTTTTAAGGAATTCACCACCCTTTAGGGGATCTGTGGTCCTACATTAGAAAGAGAATGTCTCTCTTTTAGGTCTATAGCATACCTGTATAGATGTCAAGTTCTTAAAAATGTCACTTCTTAAAAAGTAGGATGGTAGGAGCCTGATATCTTTCTCTCATTTCTTTTGTACTTTGTGCATTGCTTCTAAAAAGTATTAAGTGGCTTCAGTTATAAAGTTTTTCTGATTTTGACCTTAAGTGTCTGTATCTCTACAGAGACACTTCCGTCCAGGACAATGTCTTTTAGAGCTGGTGAGACAAATCCCGAGGTAAGGCAAATTAACTTAGTAGAACATTGTTGATTATATTTGCCTCCTTGTGTTTCATGCAATTATTTTTCAGTGAGCTAGTATGCAGAATGGAAAATAAGATGGAAAGACAAAAAGTGTTATTGAAGTAGAAATTTGACATTACAAAATACAAATTGGAATATTTCCCTGATTATTTGCAGAATATAGGGGTTTTTTTACATAGTTCAGACATTTGATTTAACCGTGTTTATGTTAAAGTATAAATATTATGTAACAGTTACATTACTGACACATATAACATTACCTAGGTTTTGACTGCATCCCTCTCTACAACAAGAAGTATAAGTAGTATATGAAGTATGGTATATGAAGTACAAGCAGTCTTTAAAATAGAATGATGAGTATTTTAGGGTGATAATTATTCAACATTTTTTATTGATTCATAAACAGCCATTCAAGAACAGATGCATATTTGAAAATGGTACTTTTGTTAGAGGCAAAATAATGTATGACTTCTAATAAATCTTTTCTGATAGGAAACAAATGTCGTTTTATTCAAATGGATGATGAGTATAAAATTTTCAAAATTCATTTAACATAATTTATAGCCACTAAGAATATCAATTATAAGCAAGATATGTCAAGACAAAAATTCTATGTAGAGAAATACTTTGATTCCAGATAGGTTTTATTTTATGATTATCATTTAGTATTGCTGCTATTGTAATTGTTGTTATTGTCCGTCAGTTTTTAACACCTGTAGAAGAAATACCATTATTTTTCATCTGATTTAAGAATGGGTGAACCAGTTTGTAGATTTGAATATTTGCTTGAAATTAGAATTGCTTTTATTTTTCAGCAACAAATAGCACAATCTTAAAAAAAAAAGAAATTACACGAATCTCCTTTTACTCTTTTTCTGCCTATATATAGCCTTATCTATATGGTTACTGTTGGTAGAAAGTTTGGCTATTGTGAGGTTATCTTTAAACAGAGCAAGTGTTAGAAAGCTCAAAAGAAAAAGCCATCTTGCCTTCATCAGAGTTTTAAGCACATTTCTAGGTCGCTGTTATCCAAATGGGCTTTACAAACACAAACTCTTTGCCCTCATGAACCTCTGAGGCAGTTTTTGGATTTCACTTGTGAATAACCTGTCCAAGAGACCATGGAATACAGTTTTTGATAGTTGACACAACTCCAGTAAATTGAGTTAATTTTTTGATGCTTTCAGAAATATACCTTATCCATATGGGCGTTACATTCTGGAAGATGATAAAATAGAATTTCTTGGCAATCTTTTGTTGCTTTTGTGCCAGACATATGATATTTACATTAAGTTAGTTGTTTATATGTTTTTATACAGGAAGATTCCTCCTTTTGTGTTAAAGCACTCTATCTCAGACACCAATCTGGAAAGGTTTAAACACATGGCTATGTTTATGCATTTTTGCATAATCATGTTGAATCAATGGGATAATGTCCTGGGTGAAAAATTGCATCTTGATCTAAGTCTTTACAACTTTGTGGCCTTCAGTATAAAAATACAGCTTTATTGGCTCTATGTATTAAAATATTCAATTTTACAATAAAAAAACAAGCAATAAACCCCAAAATTTAACTCAGAAATACAAGGAAAAGTAATTTTTTGTGTGCTAATGAATTTCTTATATATAAGCAAGTTCCGTAAAATTAATGTAAAGATGATCAAAGATAATTTCTTATTTGGTTTTTCCTTTGTAAACTGTTATTTTGTCCTCAGATACAGAAATTTGATTTACTTTTACACCACTAAAAATTATACACTTTTATGGTGGTTTATAGACCACAATGACTCAGTTGGCAGGAGCTACTGAAAATTTACTCATTGTTTTCTTAGGATCTACCACTTGAATATAGAAGTCATCATTTAAAGAAATATTGAAGACTCTTTTTCTGATGCCTTTAATATTTTGGCACATTAAAACCAGAACTGAACAAGCTAAAACTGCATAACATATGCCCAGTCTGTGGAATCAAACTTTTAACTCTGATCACTTCTGTATTGTCTATTGTGGTGACATCTTCCTCAGCCAGATGTAGATGTTATAAAACTATTCTCAGAATAATGGCAGTATAATGAATTTTTAGTTTCTTACGTGTACTGGAGCGAACAAGAAAAATTACAGTGCATCAGTTTCTTTATAATTTTATTTTATGAACCTGAAGTGAACAAAGCATAATTATAATTGCAAAAAAAAATCAATGAGCTACAACTCTACAAACTATCATTTCACCTTTTACATTCCTCTCTATTATGCCATTAGGAATGCTTGCAAGGAGGCATGTTAGATGGATATTCATTTAATTATTTCAACTCCTTTCACAGTGGAAAGACTATTTTTAATTGGCTTGCACAATGGTTTATTTATTTCAGATCCACTCCATTACCAGATTTCTGGTATATTTTCAGTTCCTTCTTGACAAAATAAATGCAAAATATGAATTAAGCTTCACAAGCACAATGCAATAGAAGCTGAGACTATTCTGTCCCCCTAGATGTTTATATTCTTAATTGTATCTACATCCAACACCTGAACTAAAATAAAACTTTTAATGGTTTGTGGGGAAAAAAAAAGTAGTTTTTCATCAAATGTACAATTTTTATTATCTCTTTAATTCTTGCTGGAAATAACAATGTACTCTGGACTGCAGAAACATTTATATCAAATGCTATCAAAAGTGATAACATTTAACAAATTATTTCAGTTTTGACAAAATAACATACTGTAAGGAAAGCTCATTTTGTCATGTCCTCCCATCAGCTTTGCTAGTGGAAAACATCAGTTTAATAATAATTTCTTAAAATATCACATATTTCCAAAGTTTGGTGTTATTTTGTTTTTGTTGGGTTTTTTTGTTGTTGTTTTTTTTTTTTTTTCATGTTCATTGCCCTTGCATTTGCAGCTAGAATGATGTAGAAATAAATAGCTTGTGCTACAAAGAAGGCCCTTGTTGTGGCATATCAGCCTTGAAGCAGGAAGTACTAGAAATATTGTGAGATAGACAATTCTCAAGATTGCCAGCACAATTTTGCAGGCCTGAGGAGGATCTTATTGTTTAGATAAGCCATTTAAAGTTTGTCCAGAACCAGTCTTTAGTCACTTAAGAGTTCAGGAAAAAACTTCTGTTACATGAGCAATTATTGTTGTACGCCTGCAATCTTATCTTCCACACAGAGATTTGGTTGAAGTGCTCAAAGGTTTCAAAAAAAATTCTGATGATAAAATTTGTACCATGGCTCTATGAAGTTTCTATCCTACAGCTAAAGTACCCATGCAAAAAAAACTCTGTGAGCCCACAGGGCAGGAAGGGGGTAAGATTTGCTGCTATATGATAGGTAAACAAAATCAGTCATTGCAAAAGTCTAGCTGTTAATTTGCTTTCACATGTATCTGTGCAACGCCTGATATATCCTCTTATTTACTCAGATACCTTTTTTCTATGTTGCATGCTGTAGGCCAATGTGGCTGACCCTTTAAGGCTGAAAGCAGGCATTAGTGAAATACGCTTTCTTTATCTTTTGAGAAATGTGGAGGAGAGATTAGGAAATACCTCTGGAATGGCTTATATTTTGATCAGGTGCATTTGCAGACATATCTCTTATCCGTCCCCAAAATTACAGAAGGATTTACAAGTCTTACTGTGAAAGTGGTGTCAAAGACATCTCTGAGTCAAGAAAGACATTATTCAGAGCTTCAATCCATATGTTGAGAGCTTTCTTGGCAGGCAGCTCTCATCACAACAAGGTGTTCAAAGAGAGGGATTTACTCTGAACTGGCAAGTTGTAATGATGCTTCACAGGCATCATATGAATTGTATTAAAGTGTCTCAGGTTTTAAATGGAATTGCATTGCTCTTTCTTGTAACCAGCAAATTTAGGGAATATACTGTTGAAACACAGCAGTATCAGATATCCTCAGAAGAGACTTTTGTGCACTGTATTGAATATAGTTTTTGAATGAACTTAAGCTTATTAAAGAACAGCTTATTTTAACCTACCTGTTTGCTTTGTCATTTTATCATGATGATTTGGTTTCATTATTTCAAAGTGTTCAGTTGGAACATGTATATAAGAGGGTTTTTTTTTGCTCTTAACTGCTACTGCTGTGTAATGGAAAAGTGTGGGAAACAGAAGAACTGGGTTAGTCAGAGTGTATGTTTATCTCTGTGCTTTCTTGTGGTGTTGGATATTGGAGGAGAAATCTCTGTGAGATTTATGATGGGAATTGTCACAGTGCTTCACCTGGTTTCTGCAAAGTGCAGGAATCCTGATGCTTTTGACAGAGGTGGAAAATAAGCCAATTTTATCTGGTTAAAACTACCTCCTTGTAGTTTCAGCAGTTGATTTAGCCCTAAAGCCTCACAGGCCTTCATCCTGCAAGAAGTATTGAGATGTAAAAAGTAGAGGGTACTCAAAAGCCATGCTAGGTAGGAGTCAATGTGCATGACGTATATCATCAATTCAGTCAGAATTTTCTAGGCCTCATCAAACTCTCTTCAGAGGTTTGATGTTACTCCCTTGGTTTTTTTTAGCAACTAGCTCCCTGTAAAAATGGAGGGTGTGTTGGCCACAAAGGCAACTGTCATACCCAGCACAGTGCTGAGGATATTTGCACTGATGGCAAAGAACAGGGATTGGCCTGCCAGCTGAAAATAGATCCAAATTTTGATGAAGGCTAAAAAAAAGTGGCATTATTCAGACGTGAACAGTGGTAACAGATGCCTTGAATTATTTCCACTACTCCCTAGACTTCTCAAGGCATGCTCACATAACTCAGGAACACTGTATTTTATTTTTTTTTACCACCTACAGCTATTGTGAATGTTCAGAAATTTTTGATTCAGCTTCTTACATTACACCCTGGGACGCTAATATTTTTATGAGCCACATACCTGGTGAATTTTATTGACATATCTAGTCCCACTGACTTCAGGGCTGTTTTTCACTTGCCTAACTTACAGCAAGAATCATTTCATCATAATCGTAGTGGTCTAAACGTAAAAGGAAATAAAAATGGTAGAGGGAGTGTGCTAGCTGGAAAAGTAGATTTTCAGACCCTCTTTGTCCCTCAGTCTCTGAAGTTAGGCATACACTGAAGTTCTGCAGAGCTGGGGTGGGATACATGGAAATTTTGAAAATCTTTAACATGATGTCATCCTGATGATTTTCAGAAGTCTTCTGAGATGGCAATATTTTCCAGAAATTTCTAAAACGGTTTTGAGATTTCAATACCTAAAGCCAACTAAAATAATTTATTGAGTAGCTACAGATTAATAAAATAGATTTCTTAATATAAATATTTAAAAGGTTAAATTTGATTATTTTTAATTGTCAGTACAAAACACTTTTTAACAGAACTTCTCACTTACATTTATGTTTCCTTTGAATTTATTTAGGTTGTATTTAGACTAATGTTATTTCGGTGGAACGGACCAGAATTTATTCCTTACAGATGAAAATCATCAAGGTAGTCAAATTACTCAAAGGTACATTTTTATATACTTTGCCTAAGATTTCTTGTCTTGTCCCTTTCGAAATAGCCCTTTTCCCCCTGCTGGCATGCTGTGACAAAGAGTATTCAACAGAGGAGAAATGTTTTACAGTAAAACACCATGTCTGGTTCCAGTGAACAAAAATACGATCCACAGTACAGAATGCCTCTTTATTTTAGTTTAGTTGTTGATGGGAAGTTCTTGGGAAGGCTGTGTTGGTCAGGAAAAATTTAGGTAAACTTTTTTTATTAAAAAAAGCTATGCTATTGAATCCAAAATACATTGAAGAATGTATCAATTTTAGAAAGTTTAAAAAGGGGTAATTCTTTAGACCCAACTTTTTTTTCTGAGCAGAAAAGTTTTTAAATGTTTGTTTCCATACTAAATCACTGCATGCAAAAGTGTCTTAAAGATTTTGTTTTCATACAAGTGCAAAGAAAATTTTCAGAGACTTGAAATTTATCATAAAAGACTTAAGTACAAAGAGGGTAGTCTCCAAATTCCATATCCCTTTCTTGAAAATACTGGAATTACTTACCTTTTTAGTAAATATTTTATTATCAGTTTAAAAGCAAATTGAAAACTTGCACCTATCTGTAGAGAAGAATTGATTAGAGTGGTGACAAGTGACATGAAGAGCAAGGGTACAGTTCAAAACCCACAGCTGTTCTGTAGGCAAAAAGCACTGATACATTTTTCTCCACTGGTCCTCTAAAATGTGCACAGCTAATATAAGCTTTTTTTGTACTTATAGTTCTATAATATGCACTGTTACACAATGCTATGATATGCACTGTAATTCTAGTGCCATGGTAATTCCCTCTCTTCTGCATAACATGCAAGGTGAAGTTTTTTAATAGCATTTTGAATTTCTATGCTGGTTAGCCAATTTGGTTTCATTTTTTCCTTTGCAAACTGCAGTAGCACAATTTTTAAGACTATGTGTAGTGTTCTGAATTGACAGTTACATTCCAGTTAACAGTTTCTTCTGTCCTTGAGAAAGTACACAAATTTATGGTGTTTGCTATTCCAGCCACTTTTTCAGTAAAATTCCTTGATCTGTTCCATTGCATTTCATTGCTTTGTGTTTCATCCGTAGTTTTTTTATATCTCTCTGTCTTTAATCAGCATTCTTTTTTTATTAGTGTTAATCTTAGTTTAGGAACTTTACTTTTTTTTTTTTTTTCCAAACAGATTTTTTACTTACGTAATAGGAGAAGTAGAATCCTGTTTTCAGCCTGAAAAATGAAATCTGCAAGTCCAGTAGAGGTCTAAAGTCACATAAACTAGGTTATAAAGAGCTTTCTCCCAGTTGGGGAATCTGTTTTCTCTATTCTTAGTTTTCACCACACCTGTAAGCTGACAGCCTGTGACTCTTACCAGACATCATACCTATCTATCAATCACTGTTTGCTTTTGTTAATTAAAAACAGATGGCAAGTGCTAAAAAAAAAGTTTGTGGCTGTTGATGAAGTGGAAAGAAAAAAATCCCACCTTAAACAAGTTACACACTTCATGTACACACATGTAAGTCTAGTATGGACTAGAGATTATGAAAGGCTGGTCCTGCTTGACTAATCTGATCTCCCTCTATAACACGGGGACCTGTTTACTGGGTGAGGGAAAGGCTGTGGATTTTGTTTACCAGAACTTTAGTAGATCTTTTGACACTGTTTCCCACAGCATTCTCCTGGAGAAACTGGCTGCTCATGGCTTGGGTGGATGTACGCTTTCCTGGATAAATGTTGGCTAGATGGTTGGGCCCAGAGGGTTGTGGTGAATGCAGTTAAAACCAGTTGGCAACTGGTCACAAGTGATGTTCCTCAGGGCTCAGTATAGGAGCTTGATTTGTACAAAATCTTTATCAGTGATCTGGATGAGGGGATCGAGGGCACCCTTAGTAAGTTTACAGATGACATCAAGTTGAGCAGGTGTGTTGATCTGCTTGAAGGTAGGGAGGTTCTACAGAGGGATCTGGACAGGCTGGACTGATGGGCCAAGGTCAGTGGTATGAAGTTCAACAAGGCCAAGTGCTGGGTCCTGAACTTGGGTCACAACATGTAGCCATGCAATCCTAGTATCTTTCAGATATTAGGAAATTTTCTGCAACAATTTTGAGATGACCTTGGATGTGATCAGTACAAAATATTCCAATTGCAGCTTTCTTCACTGTGGTCAAAACCTCAGACCAGGACAATTACTTCTACTGCAGTGGTATTATTTTGACAAACAATGATGCATGTTCCTGATTGCATTGGGAATTGACATGATTTCTTTTCACATAAAAAGAACAGAATACACAGGTCTGCAGGAAAGAAAATTTCACCAGAAAGATCAGCGAATCTATGGCAATACAAATTCCTTCTCTGAGTTCCTAAGCATGCTGAGAACTCAAGATCTACCACCCTTCCAACAGCCATGGGAGACTAAGAGTCACATTGCAGTTGGCCCTACTCAAAGTAGCAGTCAGCATCTACATCCAGAGCTATGCAAAATGGCTTTGCTCAGTCTAGACTCTTGACCACATAGGTCAAACATTATCTTAACTTTTAGATCACATCTATCTTCTGGATGTGCTTGAGCATATCCACTTCAAGCTTGGAGCTTGAAGTGCCTTTTGAAGTCTTACTTACACAAATTACTTGAAATTCTGGTTCTCAGCTAGAGTCAGAATCAAGCTGTCTTCATTTCAAAAAGTCTTCTCTCAAGAGGGTTTCTTCAAGTTTTAATGTTAAAAGTAATTCAGAATTATTGTAAGAAAGATTGCTAATTAGCTAAAAACTTTAACTGCTTCTCCTACTTGAATCCAGCCTCTAAAAACATTATAATTGCTGTTAAGCAAATATAATTGCATGAACAATACCACCTTAGTTTTTAATAGCTTTGTTCCAAGAGGATACTTTCAGATTTTATGTACTTCACTCTTTTGTTATCCTGGTTTAAAAATAAAAGTTCATAACAACAATCTATACTATAGGAAAGCAGAAGTTCATAAAGCATGAAAACTTTTCTAGGAATGTTAGCATCATGTTATACTATTTTTAAAGCATAAGTATGTTAATATAAACTGGAAAAGAAAAGATTACGAGGATTAAGGAGCACAGGATAGAATTTCAGCAGCAAGAGAGAAGTTAGGAAGAACAGTCCCTTCGCCTAATCCTATTTGTTTTATATTATTCCTATGTGAAATTTGAAGGAGTATGTGGATATCAATTAAACTGTCTTAAAGGGATGAAAAAATATCTTAAATAGATGAATGTGTCAAGAATAAGATGAACTTAACATTGTGGTCACGTTTTACAGTGAGCCTGGGACACTGCAATCACTTCTTTTATTTTCTGCCTAATGCATGAAGATACATTGAAAAAAACAGAATTCAAACTCTTCTTTGAGGGTGGTATCTCCTAGCAAAACTTCAGCCACCTAAAAAAAGTCAAATCTTTCATTTACATAAACTGCTATCACGACAGTAGTTCTTACAAGGCAAAAAGTAAAACAACAAAAAATACCCAGTTTTTTTTCTCTAAATAGTTGCTTTGAGCACAGATGGAATGTGGCTGACTCTACCTGCTGCCCAGCTGTGAGAAACTGGCTGGTCCACCTGCTAACTCAGACTCAAAGGGGCCAAATATATATTTTGTTTCTCTCATGCACATACTCACACAGGCTTAGCACATAAATACACACATGTACTTCATTTGTCTGTTAGTTGTCCTTTTTAATGAAATAAGTCATTTAGATTGAAAAATTTCTCTTCTTCTCTCTGTGTGGGAACACTTTAAAAACCCTTGCAAAACATTTCTGAAATGCTGGCAGCCATGGATATAAGCCAGAATAGGCAGCTGGGCTTTGTTTTTGCTCTGAAGGGCCCAAAGATGTATACAAACTCATGCACTCCCTCTCTTTTGTGCATGCCCTGAGCCCCATGGTGTTCTGGGCTATATCTGAACCGTCTTGGTGACCCTTGCCCTCAGTCTCTAGACTGGTGCTCTGTGTAGCACTGTGATTATAGCACTTGATATTGATTACTTTCCAAAGAAGGAGTGGGAGTACAGCTGAATTTTGAATCAAGCACTTTTTCCTCCAAGATGTTGATATGCAGATACCAGCCGACTTTCTGGGAAGAAGTACTTCAGCTCTGACAGAGAGCACTCAAGATGAGGCTGCAGTGTTTCCCCGTGGGGCAGCCTGTGAGGTTGCCTCAGAGGAGACTGGCCCTGCACTGAGCCATCACAGTTCACAGCCTGTGTCTGAAGCCACCATACATGAACAGGCAAAGGCCAAGAGCACTGGGATCAGATGCTTTTTGCTTTTCTCCCCAGTGCTATTGCAATTTTCTTAGTTTCTTCCCAATGGAGAACAAAAAGCTTTTATTAAACCTCAGAATTCTGTGGGATAATAGAAGTATTTCCTCCCTTATTGCAGGCTGAGGGTCTTCATGTGGTTTTGTAAAGCATGTCCTAAGGAACTGTGTACTTTGAGGGTTGTATTTGAAGTCTTGCATTATTGCTGCGGAAGACACGTGTCTGAGCTCTCTCTCCAGTTATTTGGTCATTGTGGAGTGTATGACAATGGATCATAATAACAAAATGTTAAATAACAATTTAAAAAATATTTATGTATAGACAATAAGTAGAAAGTACTTTAAGACAAACTTTTTAAAATTTATTTCCCATGTGATATGAGATGAATGCCCTGCTATGTATGCAAAACTCAAAGCTTGCGTCTGAGTCAAAAAAGTGCTTTAAGCAGTCCCCTCTCTAGCAAGGGAAAAAAAACCCTAGTTCTCTTTCAACATGAATCTCATGCTTCAGTTCATGCCCTTTGGGAATACGCGCTCAGCATTTCAGATCTGAGTCCTTCAAGTCCATGATTGCTGCAGGAGTGTAAAAAGTATCTGTTACTCAAATGCTCATTGGATTTTGTTCACATGAAAGGCAATTAGTCAAAAAGCTACTGCTTTTATTTTCTCAAAACCTGTGTGCTAAGGTGCTTGTAAATAACACTTTTTCACCATATAAAAACTCTGTAAACTGACATCACTCAGGGCCACCAGGGAGCTAAAGTTTCTGCACATAATGTGATTTCACACCACATTAATCCATGTACAACACATTTTTCCTTAGGAATTGCTCTTTTGCATATGTTTGTTCACTTCTACATTTAAAAGACACCCAGGAAGATTTGTATCCAAACTCCTACAGAGAAACAAGGATAAGGAAGTGGGTTATTAAGCTTAGGCTGTCATAGGGCATCCTAGCAGGCTTATTTGCAATAAAATACAAGGTTTGAAAAGAAAGATATGGTGTCTTATTCCCAGAATGAAGCCAAATCTTTATAAGGCAGGGCCACATAGGCCCTGAGATTGACAAGTTCGAGACTTATTTCCTATAAAGAGGAAAAAGAACACGTATTTTTATCGCTGTTGTGGAAACATGAAACAGTGGAGCTATGTGAAAGCCACAGACACTGGGAAAGAATACATAAAAATCTGCTTCTTATTATGGATATATGCTAAAATGGGCACAAATTCTATTGTAACATAAGTGACAGCTGTTTTTTCTTCTACTTCCATGAAAAAAATGATGTGGGATTTGTTGCTGATTTAGCTAGAATTTTACTGTTACAACACATTGTTTTCAGCAAACCAGGCACATAAAAATGAGCATTTATTTCTGGAAGGTTAAGGTGCTGTTTTCTACTAGTTGTTCTCTTGTCAATGTTAGATGATCACATTTCCACTCCATTTATTGCTGTACTTGACTCAAGAATCCTTTAGCTATTGCAAACACTGTCTATTCAGATATTTGGTCAAAAGATGAATCAGTGAAAGACTGCTTCATTGAAGCTTATGACTTAGAGCAGAGTATAGTTCTGTAAAACTGCCTAAAGAGGACAAACCAAGGTGCCAACTCTTAATTTCTGCCTAGATTGAAAGTGGATGTTTCTGGAATAAATTCTTTATAGCAGAGTTGTTGAAGAATAGCCAAACTCACACTGAATATACTGAGAGGTGGCTCAGAGACTGCAGGTCTATCAGACATTGTGGTTCTTGAAATGGTAAACAAACCCCTCAGCCTCCCAGGGTTTGGTGTTAGGTGGGCTCAGCACAACTTCTCTTCCTGATTTCACTGCTCAGTGGGAACTTCTGTGGGAGATATTGGCTGTGATCCTTGTCAGCAGCACAGAAGTACCTGCCAAATTCACAACATTATTCACTTCACTAGGCAAATATATACTTTTTATCGGTTTGACATGTATACCCTGCTGGTAGTGACGTTAATGTCTCTAGTGCTTTAAACATTTTGTGTAGTTTGCAATGCACATCAATTTCTATGAGAGGAGATCTTTGATTGTTTTCCATTGCCCACACATTGAGGCATACCAGCACTTCTGTTTATAATTATGCCTCCAGTAGAGCGGTTCACTTCTGGCAAGTCTTACCTATACAAGAGTACATTTTGCTGACAGTAGGCTGCACAGTATTTAATTGCAATGGTGAACACTTTGTGCCAGGTTATTCCATGGCTCACATTATATTAGGACTTGTCAAATAATTCTGGATTTATTCAGTTGTGAAGTAACCACTATTCCCATTGTAAGGTATTTCACATAGATAAGACATTTCAGAGTGATTTATCTGTACAGGGGCGAACTGGAGCCTTGAGATTGGAGACGTTTTCAACACGTAGCATCTTTTTTAGCATTAGCTATGAAAACCAAGTTTCTGACTGATGCTGCATATATTTTATCAGAATTTCGGGAAGACATCTGCATAGTGGCTGCATAATGCTGCTGTACAGAAGCCTGAATGTGGTAGCAAAATAGCTGCCTTTCATTTAATGTGAACATCAAGAAGCATCTGAGCTCTTGTTTCAGGAAAAGTTAGCTGAAATAACAGGAGTCACCTGGAGAATACAAGGCGTATTCAGGGTGCATTAGAGCTTGTCCTGTGAGTGGTACAAAAGATCTCCAGAAGGTGCATTAGAAAAGCAGTGGCTACTCAACTGGGATGGACAATCTGTCCAGCAATCAGGCTGTGCCTGTTTGGGTTCAGGAGAAAGGAGAATAAAATAAGCAGGAGATGAAACATGGCTGCATGATCCTTTCTTCCCTCCTCCCAAAAATGAGATAATTGACAAAAAAATAAACCAATGCAACATTACTCTTTTGTAGGCTGCAAATAACTGCTTATTGTTTTTACTTTTGGGGTGTTTGGATGTGTTTTCTTTGTCATTGATGAGACAAACTAAGTTAAATTTGTTTTCATTCTTTCTTCACTGGTCCCTCAGTCATTTTAATTGCTTTTTGAGCTAATCTTAATTCTGTTTGTTGTTCCATTTCACATGTGTGTGCTTGTGTGTCCATGTGCACAGGTGGAAACCAGTATGCCAATAAGACATCACCCTTACCTAGGGTTAGGTGAAGGGCCTGAGAACAGAGGCCTGAAAACAAGGTTCTCTAGCCCAAAGCAAGGGCTTGTAGATTTTACACAATATGTCTACAGAGGAAAAGTCTGAAGCATCACATTACTGCAGCTCTCAGCACTTAATTTCACTGTACTATTTTCATTCAACTATTCCAGCCACCTTTAACTGAAATTGAACTCTTTCTACTATATATATATCCCAGGCACTTTATTTCTGCCACTTGAAATGCATGTTGTTCAGGATATTAAAAATAAATATTTTTTTTAGAAAATGTGAAGATTTCCAAGATTACATTGCAAACCACAGTCATTTCTGACTATGCATGGTTTGTGTGATTGATTATACTTGCCTATAATAAGTCAGAAATCAGCTATTTTTAAGTAAGAAGTACCTGAGATGTATTCATTAAAAAATAAATATATTAA
>WTSP01008401.1:35475-46424 GCA_025331215.1 Actenoides lindsayi
TCTTTCTTTCTTTCTTTCTTTCTTTCTTTCTTTCTTTCTTTCTTTCTTTCTTTCTTTCTTTCTTTCTTTTCTTTCTTCTTTTCTTCAGATGTACTGAATAGTACTTTGTAGGATGTACTCTGTGTGGTTTGCTGTCAAAAATTCTTACATGCTGTACCAATTTTCCTAGATTTCTTGCTTCCTCTGTATTGCGTGAAATTATTTTCTTCTCCCTGAGAATTAGTTATTCAAACAAAGAACTTTCTTCCCCTATACCTTCACTTTCCAGCTGGTACTAACACCTCTTCCGGTTCACTGGTGTCTCAGAACTTCATCCATGCTCTCTATAGTACAACTTCCAGATGGAGGCATTCTGTAAGGCCAATTACCAATCTCCCTCCATGTCTCTTCCAATCTGGTATTTCTTCTTTATTATAATATTTGCTTCTTTAGCCAGTTCTGAATCTATATTTATATCTTTAATAATTCAGATTGGATTGGGTAAATATGTCAAGCTAGATTTTGTGATATTGAATATCAAATGTTTTATTAAAATTTAATTCTAACACACTACATTGATATAATTCTGTGGTCTTTTAATATTTGAAAATCAGTTTATCAGGCAAAGGGCTTTTTCTTTCATAGCTGATATTTGTCACTTGTTGGGGTTTTTTTTGTTTTGTTTTTTTTTTCCCCTCAGGAAGTGTTATACTATTTTACTCTATTCCAATTTATTAGTTGATAAGAATTTTTGTCCTCTCCCATTGGAAATCAATACATTTATTTTTCTCTGTATTTTTGGAACCTACTTAGCTTGCAATATCACTTAAAAATGGAGTTCAGTTGTTTGTTTATTATTTGCCTTTCAAAACCACATAGAAAATAAATCTGCCACAAGTGCATCTTATAAAGTTATAAAAGAGTTGTATATATACTCATATTCAGCAATACTTTATTAAAATGATATACACTGGAGGTGTGAGGGAGAAGGAAAGGATATAGTAGCTATGCCTGGTGGTGCAACGGAGACAAGATCTACAAAGTTATCTCACTTGCTACATCCATCCTGTGCAGAGATAGTACGTTTATCTTCAGAGCACTATGGCCAAAGTTAGTGATCTCTGAGTTTGATGTGACAGGCTGAGGCATCTACACTACTTCTGTTTATAGAACAGATGTTGTCTCTCTCTTCCAGGGTCTTTTCAACATGATTGATTGCATGATGTCAGTGTGCCCAAAATGTGATGATTTTCTTTACAATTTTTTCCAAAGTTTTAGAAAAACCTGAAGACAAGAATGTGAGGAAAGAGAGATTACTTGAGAAGTATAGTATAACAGTATTTGTTCAGGCATATTTACTTTTGTAGTATCTAAATCAACTTCTGGTTCTACCAGAAAGTTAGAAAGTTAAAATAGTCCTTTAAGCTTTAAACAGATTGAGGCGTACTTGACAGAACTATCCATTTTGAAAACAAAAGACATCATTATGTTCACTCACGAAAGTTTTGATAATCTCATACAAAACCCCTGAAGGATAGGAATGAAAAGAATATGAAACATCTTGGAAAAAAAATTCTGCTATAACACTTTTGTCTAAATCAGGTCTGGGGTAGGAACTGACTGAGACACTTACCCAGCTACTGCCACAGCAAAGTGGATTATGGTGACTTCCGGCACAGTGAATGAACTCCTACAAGCAAATGGTGCCAATGGAAGCCAGTTAAAATCAGCTCAACACTTCAGAGACAGCCTGTGTGAAGAACACATGCTTTCATGAAAGAAGATAATGATGGGGAAAAAAGGCCATTTAAGGGCTTGCAACTCTCTCTGTACCTTTAAATATGTGGAGTCCTGCCTACAATATCCCTGTAGGAATTAAAAGTTGTAGTGATGACCGTGTCACATTTCCATTCTTCTTCTAGGATAGAAGTATGCTTATCTAGTACAATCAAAACAATAGAATTTTTCATGGGATAAAGGAAGTGTGACATGAATAATATCATAGTCATAAAACCAGTAGATACATAGTGCAAACAAAGCTGTCTGGAGGACAAACAGTGGTTTTCAATAAGTTTCAAGGTTTAAAATTTTTATTCTAGTTTGGAACAGATCCCAAACCTATGGAACAACTTACAAAATGATGAAGAAACAGGTTTTGAGTCAAAACCAGAAATGGTTTTATATGAGAAGGTTCTTTCAATTTCATTGTGTGAACATATCTATTTATTTTTCTTGTGATTTGGGATAGACATTTTACTGTTTGAGTTGGACTAAGAATTTGAATCTGTGTCTTTGACATCTCAACATCTGACCAATGCAATGTGAGGATTAATCTTGATCTTTCTTCTGTTTGCAGGTTGGAATGTTCAGAAAACCTTGGATCTGTAAAAACATTGATGAAACACATACATTTCTGGAAGATATCAACTTTAACAAAATTTCACTGCTTCCAGAACATTTGTTCAACTTTAATCATTGTCTCTTCCTCCTCTTGTATTACTATGGCTATCTGCTATTTTTAAAGAGATCTAAAGGAATAAGTTGTTCAAATGTCATTAAAATACGGCAGGAGCTAATTATCTAACCCCTGCAGGGTTTCAAAAATGTCAGACTTTCTTTCTTTATGAACAGAGTTTTTTAGAGAGGTCTCCAACTGATAGTTTCCTGCTATTTGCCTACATGTTTGTCTTGTGCATACATGCCCTAATTGTATTATTATTGCATTAATATCCACATACAGAATTAACTGTCAAAGCCTGATTCCTGTAGGCAAAGCTATGCCCATATGAACAAAGACTTATTTTCAAACTGTGCCTTGTATTTTCATCTGCTCCTGATGATTATGGTTTTTCATTCTTTGTATATCAAAGTTGTATCTATAACCATTAACTGCACAGAATCGAATAGCATAACATGGCATGGCATGGCATAGCATAGAATAGAATATGATAGAATAATATTTCAGTTGGAAGGGACATACAACAAACACCTAGTCCAAGTGCCTGAGCAATTCAGGGCTGACCAAATATTAAAGCATGTTCTTAAGGGCATTGTCCAAATACCTCTTAAATACTGACAGGCTTGGGGAGATGACCACCTCTCTAGGAAGCCTGTTGCAGGGTTTGACCACCATCTTAGTAAACAAATGTTTACTAATGCTGTCTGAACCTCTCTTGATGCAGCTTAGAACATTTCCCAAATGTCCTGTCACTGGATACCAGGGAGAAGAGATCAGCACCTCCCTCTCCACTTTCCCAAGTGGAGTATGTCACAAAGGAAGATTATCTTTGCCACAAAGGTTAGAGAAAGATGAATTTTCTGAGACGAGAGGGCTATTAACATCGCAGGAGGAAAAGGGGAGTAAAACATAAAAGAATAATCCAATGAACCTACTTGTCCAAAGAGTCATTCTTTTCTTTGCTGTTATTTACCTTGACCCAGGGACCTTCTGAATCAACAAAAGACATGAGGATAGAAAGGCCACTTCTGAGAGGTGAGAACAGAAAGCCAATGTCCCCTCCTCACCTACCCAAAGTTTCTGGAAGGACTGGACTTTATTAGGACTGTCTTGGTGTCTTCTCAGCAGCCTCTTCTAATAGGTTTTGTACAGAGCCTTTAACTGTAAAAAAAGTCCACAAGGTTAACATGGAGATGACTCTGCCAGTGTAGGTCCTTCTCTTTTTGCTTGGGTAAAAGTGGATAGGGACATGTCATGCCTGAATTTGGTTGATATTTCACTGTCAACAAAAGTAAAATGTGTGAAAACTAGACATTTAAAAATGGAATTTTTCAATGGCCATGGAATAGTAAAGAATAGCATATGAAAACCAGGGATAAAGACTTTAACGTGGCCTATTAAACAGGAGAACAGGATGAGACTTTCATCCCAAGGATGACAGGTCAAGACTGACTTTGGACTTTAGTTAGTTTAGTGGTGTTCTACCGTGCAAGAAAGCCACGTATTCAGCATTTCTTTTCCAGAGAGAGGTTTATTTTGGCCCAGGAATTTCATTAAATGAAATTTGAATGAAAAACTAAGCTTTGGGTGAGAGTTGCTTGAAAACAAAAATATCTTTGGTCTTCCTAAGGTTGATTTACAGAGGTTCAGATGGCTTTCCTTACATACAGTTACAGTCGTATAATATGACATGAACTAATTCTTCAGCTCTACCTACGCTTCTGAAAGTTCTCCAGTATGCTGTGTGTGATGTACAGTGTGACCTCTGAACTCACAGCTTTGCATAAAAATAGCTTAGAGAGAACTACAGAGAGGCACAAATGAATCTTCATGTATGTGAGGTTGTGACCAGTATCTTTTGAAGTCCTAGTGGGAGTCATTTTTCAGACAGGAGTAGCTGAATGGTTTTGTCCCCACAGACCTGCAAAAAATAACTTTTCTTCCCTTTATTGGTATTAGTGGTATTGTAAGAGTTGTCATCATTAAGGTTAAAATTTTGTTTCCTTTATAAATCTTGTTTGTAGAGGTTTGCACATCTGGGTTATTTCAAATTACATCAAGCTTCAAGAAATTTGGTGTCTAAACTGTCAGCATGAGTGTGATTTTTTTTTTAAGCAAAAATGCTTAAATCCATTAAAATATTAGAGCTATGGAGTGAGAAGGTATAGCACGTGTTCCCATGAGATCAATGGGAGTTTTGCCTTTGACTTCAATGGAAACAGGAAGCAGGCCATAACTCATAATCAGTGTCAGAATTCCCCAGTCCCATCCCATGCTCCAAACTTAACTAATATTTAAAAACGGATCCTGGAGTGTGTATATGTTTGTGCCTTTTCCTTCTGTCAACCTTTTAACAGGGCTTTTGTGGTGTTTTAAACTGAAACTCATGTCTGGTTACAGTGTCAGTACACCTCTTCTGAAATAACACCTTACTGCGAGAGCCATGGCAAACAAGCCACACATAAATCTCCAGTGCCTTCGATGCGAGAGATTATCTTGTTTCGAGTCCCCTGAAATGTGGTCACAGAGTGAGAGTAACTAGAGATGGAAAGCTGAGTATTAGGTCACATGTTACTCTCCCCTGCCAGTCTAAAATTGTTCCATGCAGTTTTCAATCTAGTCTAGATATTAAGGGGCATCCCCCTCTTTTCTCATGAGTATATACCAGTTTAACAGACCTTGCTTTAGGTAACATATCCAGATAGCCACTAGATACTCCCTGAACTCAGCCTAAGGGCAACCTCTTTGACCACACAAAATAACCATGCCGTCTTTGATTCCCACCCTCTTTCAGTTCTTGGAGATGACAATGTCTGTTTCTTCCCACTTCCTTCTGTCATTACTTTACTATTCATATAGGGATCTTTTAATATTGCCTTATATTGTCTTTATGTTATTTTGAGCATGAAGGTATTTTATTTTAATACCATTGTCTTTTGGGGAACTGTAGATAGAACAGGTACTTTCAAAATGTGTGTCTTACAGATCACAGTGCAGTAGAAATACCCACTGCTGCTCTTTCCGAAATTAATAACATTTCACGATCTACAAGTAGTTGTCTTCTTTTCTCTATTTGCTCTTGCACAAACACTGACTGTAAAATTTACTATCCAGAAATACGCCTGACAGCTGAAATAACATTCAGTTTTCCCATATTTGGGAATGCTTCATTATATCATGTCAGGTTACTTAATGCAGTATCTGATATCAGTTGCCTGAAATCATGCAGCTCAAAAAAACCCCAAACAACCGAAAAAAAAGAAAAAATCAGGAAATTGGGCTGAGTTTCATCTTCAGTGTAAAGTAGCTCAACTGATTATAGGATAAAATGACTTAGCAGAAACACGTGTTTTTGAGTAAGCTTGTTGCTCATGACAGTGTACTATTGCTTTTAATAATAAATCATATACCTGTCATGTACATCCCAGCTCATTCATTCTCAGGTCGTGCTGCATTCAACAGTGTATCTAAGAGTGATAGAAGGTTGGTAACAAAACATAATGTAGTTCACTGAAGAATACAGACTGATGTAATCCAAGGGAACTTTTTGGCTGTTTTCTTTATCATAAAATAGAATTGGTCATTTGGGAGAGACATACAATGATCATCCAGTCCAACTGCCTCAGCCATTCAGGGCTGACCAAAAGTTAAAGAGTGTTCTTAAGAGCATTGTCCACATGCCTCTTAAACACTGACAGGCTTGGACCACCTCTCTGGGTAGCTTGTTTCAGTGTTTGATCACCCTCTCAGTAAAGAAATGCTTCCTAATGTCCAGCCTAAAACCCCCCTGGTGCATCTTTGAACCATTCCCAAATGTCTATCACTGAGTACCAGGAAGAAGAGCTCAGCAAGAGATCAGAGTGAGCTAGGTGAAACCATGGCCTCAATGTGATCAGTGAAATTTCTCCCTTGATGTCAATGAAATCAAGATTTCAAAACTTCAGCACAAAACCTGTATTTAACCATTACTGTGAAAGATATATCCAAAGGGCCTAAACTCATTTGCATTAAAGACAATGGCAAAAGTCAAACTGATTTTAAATGAACAGGTTCCAACTATTGCCTTAAGAGCAGTATGTAAGACATACAATTTCTTGGTCCATGCAATACGAAATAATTGAGGCTTTTTTACAGTTCTTCCCACTCCCATTGAACTGACAGGTCAGAGATTATCCTGTGAACATCTTTATTTCCACAGCTCTGGTCCAAACTTATTTGTTCTTCCAGCCCTCAGCATTCCAGACCTGTCACCAGTAGAGAGAGTAAATGAATATTAAATTAAAATGGGAGCTATGTATTTATCAGCTTTACCTCTGTCATGAAGAGGTCTGATCCGGCACCTCTGGAAGCCTCTTCTTTTTATGTTATGAAAGCTGAAGTGGCCCATGTAACAAGCAGCCAAATTCTCTGTCTTTAATTACTTTTAAACTAAGTTTTAACAGGACTGTCAAGCTCTGCATGCAGTATGTCAGTTAACACCGTGGAGTAAAACTGACAAAGAGCACTTCATGTACCTTCAGAGCAAGTATATCTTTACCAACACTTTTGAGTTATTTTAGGTTTGTAAGCTGCAAGTATCTCCTGCTCTCAGATTTGATAACTATAGAACCAAGACTAGAGATGAGTAGCACCTGGCAATTAATAATCTGGTCAGTCTGCAGTCTTTAATAAGCAGAATGATAAAAGTTTCAAATGTCCTGACTGACAATCCCTTCTCCAAACACTGAGAATTATTTGTTTCACAGTTGAAGGCAGGCTTGCCATCCCCCTCCTTATTGCTATATAAAGATCTCTTAGAAGCATGTGAAAAATCAAAGGGTTAATCTTGGGATGAAATATATAAAAACTAACAGAATTCTTTGTATTAGTTGCCAGAAATTAAATGCCTCCCATAATTTTGTGAAAGTAAATGACTTTCAGAATGCTTTAATTGTTCCTTTCAATGTCACACTCTTCTCATCCTGTCCCAGAACATCAAACCCTCTGCATATGCTGTGGTTAGCTTTTAAGAATAGTCACTGAAATGGAAGTGAAATGAGAAAAGGGGCATTTTAAGAATTCTCTAGCTTTTCTTGTAGTGTTTCCATTTAATAACATCTGCTACTCATAAATCATGAAAGAAATCTCTAATAGCCTGTAATACCAATACGTGGTAGAAAGCAAGAATCTTTCACCTCTTGTAGGTAGGCAAATACTTTCATGTTAAAGTATTAAAAGCAGAATATTAATCTCTTCCTGCCCATTTAATAATGCAATCTGACCTCAGCATTCCTGGCACCGGGGATTGTAAGGTGGCCCACCCTGACTGCTGTGACGCTGACCTGCAGTCAGCACCATGTCCACTCTCAGTCTGCTGCACTTCATGTACCAAACCTAATCTGTGCTCACATTGCTCTGCCAGTAGCGTGCAGACAAGCAGCTGGTGCCAGGACTGCTCTTGCTGCCTCTGGTGCTGGGTTGTGAGTTATCCTTCTTAATTGCTCTCCACTGTGCATCAAAAAATTGTGCTCTTTTTTGACAGCAGCACATGGGAAGTTCTGACGATCACCTTTTGTCTGTGTCTGAGTGCCCTGCCTGTGGCTCACAGGTGTATTGATCAGAATATGATTTCATTTTGTTGACCATCATGGTGATTCCAGCAGTCCCGTATAACTATATATAGATAGATATAAATATAGATGAACAATAAGAGAGTTCTGAATTTTAGCCCTGTGTATAACCTTACAGAGACACCAATAATCTATTAAGTAATAGATTCAAATGTAGACAGACAAGTGTATATCTCACCTTAAAACCACTGTTAGGCTTTGGGACATCATCAGAAAAAAGTGTGTAAGGTGTTATAAACACCAAAGGGAAATATTGTCCAGGATGATGAAATTATGACAAACTGTGACTGATAAAAAAAAAAGACAAATACGTGCTGCTTGTCTACTTCTGGACCTTCCTCTGAAATTTTGTTTGATGAAGTGAAGAACTGTTTAGAACATTTGAGATCTTTGTATTCTAAGAGGTGTCTTCATTAAGACTCTGGCAGTCTTGGAAATGATACAGACCTACAAAATCAGTTTTCAGAAGGGTATGAAGTTCCCATTGCCGTGATCCACATATGTTAATTTATTCTAAGACATTAAGATTGTGAAGTATGATACCAACATCATATTTTTATTAGAAATCTCATTGGCCAGTCCATTCTAAAAAGTTCTGACTTCCCATTAGAGGAATACTTGTTTTATCAAGTACACTACAAAGGGTTTAATTAAAGAGAAGCTAGTTGATTTTATTGAAATTCTTTTTTTGGTAATGTTCTAGTCTTTCAAAAGCGTTCCTGAATATTAGTCTTCTGGTTTTGCAAAGAGATGACCGCTTCTTCTTTGCACTAATCATTGCATGAGGCAGAAAAGAATTTTTAAAAAGAGTTTATTCAGCAAGAAAACTCAAAAAGATCAAAGGTTATCCTCCCTTCTCATGCCATGAAGAAATCTAAATCAGCCCTTGCAGAGATCTTTAGCCAAAATACTTCTGAAATGTTCTATTGATGAATAAATAATTGTTTTCTATATGTTTTATGCAACTTTTTTCTATTATACTCTGAAATCTATGTCCTTTTCTACCTACATTCCTACAGCACAATACTCCTCATTAATCTGTAACCATTAGCAAATCATGTGCTGAGGTTTTCAATTCTGCAGGAATCCATGTAATACTATGTGATATGTTGCCAAGGGACATTGTAATACTGAAAATATTGGATGCAGAGATTGGCTCTGCAAAGGTTTTGGAGACTGAGAGTATAAAGTCGTTTTCAGTGGCCATGGGGTCACATGATGCTGAGTACTAATCAGCACGAGCTATAACCTTGCAGCTCTTTGAACAGCTGAGGTTGCAAGGATGCAGCAGCATCCCATCTTTGATGGCAGCACTTTCTATTCCAGCAGCCAAGACTGTGATAACATAGAAGCACTATAAAAGTTTTAAATTTTCTCTTCAAAGAGGTATTCTTTCTATGCTGGCTGCTCAACAATCCTCTCCATTATTAAAATAAAGATGGTCAATGTGTGCACCTAAGCACAGGCATGTGCTTGCTTCTGCTACTTAGTTCTTGGCGATTAGCAACTGTCATTCTTCTGGCCTGGCCCTGACCCTGGTAACACCCTCTCAAAAAAAACTTTGACCCCTAACAGAGATCACAGACCATTCCAGTAGGAAATTTGGACACAACCACATGCTTTTGAGGGGTAAGGGAGTTGGCTGTACATAGATAAACTGCCATGTGAGATGGCCTCACGGTCTTGTCTGATTGTCTTTACTAGCATATGCACATTCATAACCATTTCAGTCAAAGCAATTTTTGGACAATCTCCATCACGAAGATTTCCTTTGTTAGTGCTCTCATTGATGTTCACATTGAAGGACACTGGCACAATACAGCACCTACCAAACATTCCAGTCACTGCCACTGAGAACATATTTGGGCACTCCATTTATCTCACAGTTAATAGAAATACGATTATCAAGGTCTTTTTTGCATCCTTCCTAGATGCATCTTGTCTCTACCCTTACTCAGCCAGACATGCTCCTTTGCCATCCATACTGATGGAGTCCATCAATGTAGTAGCAATGGTTCAATACTTGTAATATTCAAGAACAACGGATAGACTGGATTTTCTAGTCTGAACCATTTTCCATTACTGCCATCTTGATCGTAGTACACTGTGTCTTGTCAGGTTGCAGCAATTGGTGGGATCAAATTGTTCTTCAGATGTGGGTTGTTAAATTCCTGATGCTAAAAGTGCAATTCAAACTTTCAGGTTTATGCTGGGTTTTTTTGACAAGTTAAAAGTGACTTTCTTTTACATGCAGATAGGAAGAAATCCATTGGAGTGAATGTACTTAGCTCCCTGTAATTCAGTGAGTCTCTGCCAAATTACATGAGCAAAGATTATGGCTACAGGATAGGGAGAAAAATTTTAAAACAAAATCCATGATTATAATTTGTTTGTTTCAAAGAGGAAAACATTACTTTGTATTTGGTAAGGATCATTTATAGTTTAGGACATTATTAAATTTTAGCAATAATGCTTTTCACTGTGACAAGCAGAGATAATTAGAACTATCTTAGATATCCAGCTTGAAATGTATTCTTGTTTTCCTTCTATGGGAAAAAGAGTCCTGTTAGAAGAGAAATAGATAAACAACTCTACTTCTTTATAGGGACATAGAACGAAATAACCTTGTAAATAAATGAGATAATCTTTTAGAGCTTAACGTGAATATGGAAGCAACTATTATTCTTATAAGCCAAGTAATGTAAAACATATGACTTTCCTAATTAAAAACACAGAGCAATAGAGCTGACTGAAAAAATTCAAGATAGAAAACTCAGTAATAGTTTTTGTGAAAACGTACATGAAGACGCTATGTAACTTACATAAAAGAGTGCTACAACTAATAAAATATAACTTATATAATATAAATAAAGTTATAAGAATACTATAAATGCTTTATTATT
>WTSP01008401.1:48415-63334 GCA_025331215.1 Actenoides lindsayi
GTCTCCTAGCATTCTTTCCTGCCTTTCTCTTTGCCAGTATAGTTTGCTCCTGGGCACTGAGAAGGTGATCCTTGAATATCGACCAGCTCTCCTGGCCCCCCCTACCCTCTAGGGCTTCATAACGCCTGCTTAGGGCACTCAGCCTGCAAGGGATAGAAAATCTTAAGGCTAGGCAACAGGAAATACCAAATAGCTCCTAAACTCTGTTAAAGACTAGTGTTTCACTTGGGAACCCAGAACCCTCTCCTGAGCATAATCTCTTGATGGAGCAAGAAGAGAGGAGCTTTTGGGGAGAACCTGGACGGGATAGTGACCTGAAACCAGAATGAAGCCTTGTCCTCACTTGTCTAACTCTCTTTGACCTGGCTTGTACGGGTCCAAGTTAGCTGTCCTGGAACTGGCTTCTCAGACTCCATATTAGCAGAATTTTACCTGGGTAGAAGAGTGGCCATTTGTTTAGCCCCTGCAGGCTACATTTGCCCTGTAACTGAAACCTTATAAATAGCAACATCAATTCCTAAAGGGAATTAAGAGAGACAAAGAGTAACAAAACAATACAACCTATAGAGAGAAACAGCCAGTTATTTTAAATTGATTGGACAGCAATTGAAAATATGGATGCTTTTTATTCATATTGCTAGTTGGCTTAAATAATTATAAGCTATTTTGCTTAGATGCTGAACTGTCATTTTCACTAGCGCTTCATAAGATGATAAGTTAAAATTAGTTTCTACAACAAGGCCATTTGCTGAATCCTGGGATATATGGGGTTTAAAAAGAAAATTTTTAAAAAGTGTTTCTCATCAGACTGCATCTGAAGAAGTGTCATAAAGCAGACCTCATCTGGGTGTGGACTACAAGGAGACATGAGAGTGAAATAAATTTTATATTTGTTGATTTTCATCTGGACTAACTCTCAACTTTAAGCGGAGCTGGATATAATTAGATATGACTAAAAGAAAAGTCAGTAAAAAAAAAAAAATGCTGACAACAGAATTTTTCCTTGAATGCTGGAAAAACTGCACCTTGTATGACTCTGCTAACCTTGATTAACAAATATTCTGGCCCAGCCCCTCTGCATATGGCTAGACACATAAGTAGTGATACCTATATACCTCTTTTTTTTTTTTTTTTTTTCTGTCAATACTCTTCAGGGTGATAGAAGAAAAAGGAGGCAGACGTTTACCTTCTTTCATTCCAGTTCAAACCGAGGTATTATTAAGACACTAAAACCATGTCTAACAATGTTAGGCTGCAAAATTACGCCTTTTGTTGCAGGCTGCAATAATGAAGAGTAAGAGAGGCATTCATAACACTGGCCAGATTTTCACTCCTATTTCTTCTTCCTCTCATCACAACTTCCAGCCAGTGGAATACCCTATTCTCCACTGACATGTTGCCCCATCAGGTAATGAAACTAGAAGCAGCTCTTAAAGATGGAGTAAGTCTGATGTGGTCTGGTTTTCCCAGTCATATATAGTGGAGGCATTTAAAAAAAATATCTTAATTCTTAGTGGATATTAAAAATTCAGCTGAACTCTTGGCACATTTCTATACAAAAATTTCCCGTAGTTCCTTCCTTGACTTCTGTAGAAATATTCCAGATTTACACTCAGCAGATGTGTGATGAGAATACGACCTAGTATGTCAACACATCAAGGAAAAGAAACATCTGGATTCAAAGCTGTTCTATCAGATCTTTTTCACAATGCCCAAGAAAGCAAGGAAACACTAGTAGCTGTCAGCCCTCTCCCTGACAAGAGTCTGCAAAAAATGATAGAGTATTTGCTTCTTGGTGAAAAAGATTATGCAGTGGCTATAGTGCAAAGTATGTTTTACTATCTAAATATGCATTTTCACATTAAAAAAAAAAAAAAAGAAAGAAAAGGAGCATGTGAAAACGGACATGCTTTATCTTGCAGAGGAACAGATTGCTGTTTTGGCTGATTGCAAACAGCATTACGAATACATTAAAAACAAATTAATTATCACTTAATTTGTGTATATAAGTATGAGAGCATACTTTGCTGTAGGCATTTTTCAGTTCTGCTAAACTAGACGTGATCATGGATATGGCTGCATATCTTCATTTTCTATGTTGAAATTTAGCAACTGCAAACTTTTTTTCTCCTTTAAGACAAAACAGGAGACCTCCTGAAGCTCTCTTTTTGACAAAAGCCAGAACAAACAGCAATATATCTGGAAAAAATACTAGTCATTCACAAAATCAGAGCTGATTGAAAATTTTCACTCAATAATTGTTAAAAAGAACACTGAGTTCTTGAAAATGTGATTTTTCAGTGTTCTTTGCAGGTCAACAGAACTGAGCTAGCTGCAGGGCAGAGAAAAGTCTAAAAAAGGAGGCATCTTTACAGGGAAAATTCTGGCAGTAGATTTTTTTCCTGAGCCCTGGATAAACACTTCATTAACTTGTATGAAATTGCTAAACTTGATTAGCAGAGATGTCAAATACCTGCATTGCATCCTCTTGGGACTTTACATTACCAAATTAGAGATATTCAAATATTTTCTATCAAGTTTGGTTTTAGCAGAATAAAAGAATTTTCTAAGAAACATTTTCATACTGCAAGTGTCTGTTTTTCATGGAAAATCTGATCTTTTGACAAACCCCCAAAACAAAACCTTTGCTGCTACCCCTCAATACTTCTTTTTCAGCTGATAGTTTTCTAAGTTTTAAATTTTGTCAAAAGGTTGTCATTTTCCAGAGATGCATTTCTTCTTCTGTTATGAGACTGAGACAATACTACATTAATTCCATTTCATTTTTTTATCATGTCTTATCTTACCTGCCTCTCATCTGAAGTAAACAACTCCAAACTCTTCTGTCTCCCTTCACACCAATTTTTCATGGCCCCAGACTTTCTCAGAACTGAGCACTTGGGCAAGATGTTCTTGGTGATGGTGTGACCTCATTAGCAAGGTAAGCCATCCAGCTTCTGAAAGAATAACTTCTTTTCTGCATTCTCCAGTGCTGTCTTATTAACATTTTATCATCTGAGCTGTACCTATAATTTCTCCTTTACATTGACAGAGGTACCTCCTGAATATCTATGTTCATCTCCTGAATCAACATAGTTAGTTCAATAACCTGTGCTTAGTTCACGTATTTTTTCTTCAGTATGCATTATATTGCACTGTCAGCACCAAATTGTCATACCTGTCAGCATGTGTTCATATACAATGCATGATTAAGACCCAAGGAGAGTCAAGATCTGTGCTTGGTCTCAGTTTAATTAACCCCTGCCCCAACAATTGAACATGTGGCTATATGCATTCAATGTAAAGCCACTTCTGTTTAGATGTTCTTCTCTAAGCTTTGTTTCTTACTTGTCTTTCCAGACTGTAAGCTCTTTCTCTGGAGACTATGCCTGCATAACACTTTCAATATAGAAGAATTAGTCATAATAAAAGACTATATTCAGAAATATGGAGAGAAATAGAAGAAGCAGTAGCAAGAAACGTGCAGCATAAAGAAATATATTTTTAAGAACAGGCAAACATTTTTGACAACGGACTGAACAGGGAAAAGTTTTCAGGAGACCTACATAGTGAATAGCCATTACTGACTATATAGTACTTAATCCCTGAAGCATTGAACTGCTATTTATTTATTAATCATTTCTATTTCACAACTAAAGCTTATTTAAAGCTAGGAATTGTGTAGAAAGAAGTAATAAAAATGCTCGATAAAAAGTTATTTTTGAGGCCAGAAGAGAGCATAAAGCTCTTAGTAATTCCTTTGCTGAGCCCAAGAATTCCTGCAATGGTGTTCAGCTTTAATCAATACTTAAAATGATGGACAGTACTTTTTAGCATTCTAATTAATATAATGATAAAAAGAAATATTATTTTCAGATATCTCACTAGCAAAATGTAAGATATCTTGTGATATCTCTGGTGTTTTGTATATCATATTCCATCTAAACAAGCCTCTGTTTACTAAGATTTGAATTGACATCTATAAGAAAGACACTTAAAAGCTCTCCAAATTTGTATAATTAAATTCACCAAACCACTGATCTTCTCTGTGTCACATCTTGTATCATCCACTTCAATTTTCAGCACCCATTGTACTTTTTTTAATATTGGGATGTGAAGTTTCACCTTTCAGTTGCAGATTTCTGTATGAGCAAATTATGACAAATTGCTGTTGAAATATAAATTTATTTTTTTTTTTTTGTTCTTCCTTTGTGTTACACAGCTAATATTTTATGCAACACCATTTTGATGCTCATGACACAAAAGTATGCCGAATCTGATTTTTCCTTTTCTCCTTCTTAAAGAGAGCGCTCTTTTGGTTCAATTATTATTAAATATGCTGGGCCATGTCCATGGCTTTGTGCCTATGACTGGTATCGGTTAAAAAAAAAGTGATAAAGTAGAGGGATATGGAAAACTGTTGTTTCCTGAATGATCTAGGTTATTACATTTTGAGTTAGTAACATTAAGTTTACCAGAATAATACTAAAATAATGCATGTCTACATTCATATTTAAAGATTTAAAATGTGATTTAACCACAAGAGATGTTGCCAACATATATTTCAGTTCAGTGGAAATTACAGGCTTTTGGGCTAAATTGACAGAATACTGCAACCTTGTGATCAGGATACATCTGTACTGCACATTGCAGCTTGGCTACCACGAGCAACACAACTGTTGAAGAGCTGGGCAAATTAGCCTGTGTGGAGCACCCCACTAACACAGCTATCATGTTTCTGATAATCTGTAACATACTGTGGTGTGTCATGCAACGTTTATGTTCCCTGGCACTGCGGTGTAGAGCTTTTGGGCTCCTGCCATCTCTTGGGAGGTCACAACATTTGAATTAGATACAGACTGTCCATACACTCTATGGAAAGAGATGAGTGCCAGCCCCTCTGACCAGATTACAAACTAAGCAAACCACCAGGAAACAATGCACATAATCCCTTACCAAGATTTAGGTGTTTTACCTTCACCACAGTGAGATATTTCACATTATATATGATTCATAGCCATTTCTGGTATTGAGACACTTTGCTTAAGGGATGAGTGGGGAGGTCAAGCTCAAAGAAGAAGTGAGATTGTAGGTGACTGTTACCATATAGCTCTCTATTATAACATTCACCTGCTATCAGGAGACTTGGCTACAGGTTCATGTGCTCCCCAAACTGAGCTGGAGCCACATATCCTGCTTTATGAGAGAGTTTTTATCCCATAGCTAGCAGGTACATGGGATGGAGAGGAACTGTTCCTGCCTTGTTCGGGCTTATTAATGCAAACAATTACATTGGGCCCATCTGCTCTAATAGCCAATAGAAATTGGAAGCAGATATCCAGATAAGAATTATAAAAATCTTTCACCAAATATCTTCCCAGTTTTCAACCTTTTCTTGCTCAGGAAATTCATAGGCAGAGAAGGTATATATTGAAGGAATTTCTCTTTCAAGGAGTAATTAAGCCCTTAGCAGAATGGAAGCAGAAAAAATGTACATATATTCAAGACTTTTTAAATCCATATTTCCTCTTTCTCAGCAAATTCAGAATGTGGAGTGTATGAAAGACTAAGATTCTTGTGTGACTGCTAGTGCAGAAGGAATAAGTCTTTGTTCCCTGGGAATAAATTAATTTGTCTGCTTATCTGTTGAGTAATGGTTTGTTTGATTGCAGTTTGTCAGATCTGTGGCTTGGCTGCAATTTCATGTTTGCAGAGTGTTTGGGGCTGTCTGTTGTGAGTAGGAAAAACACCTTGCAGCAGAGGGGTGAAAAAGCCTTTCTGCTTTTAATCATTGCCAACAGTGTTAACAGTTTGTTAGCTGCCAAACCTCTGTGACAGGATAGGGTTGACCTGGGTAGATGTTTCAGAAGCCCAGGTAGTGAAGAACTAGCAGCAGATGAAGGGTAAGTTGCAGTGGAAGAGCATTGCCCTATCTGTCTTCAAGATGAGGGGAAAAGGAAAGAAAGTAAGATTGAAAAGGCATCACAGAAACTAAGAATTTAAACTGAGTTTAAAAAACATGCCGGTAGGATTAAAAAAATCAGAAGTTAGTAACTTTTTTATTTCCTTGTTTAAAAAAACCAGCATATTTTGTAACACAGATGAAGGCACAGCAATACACATTTAATTTAAGAAGACCACACAACAGTGATTCTGTTCCAGTAAGAGATCAGAGTTAGCTGCCTGAGAATCAAAGTCTGTAGTGCATCCACTTCTTAATTTATGGGTTATAGGATGTCAACCTCAGTAAAACATAGCAAGTTTTGGGGCAGTTATTTGGGGCAACTCAGCTTCTGTTTGCAAAATCAGTCACCTTTTGGGGGGGATTAATTTACTAGAAGGTCTTGCAGAAAAAAGCTGCATTTACAACTCTCTTTGCAAGAATAACATAACATCTTAGTCATCTCCCTGGGCAACTGATAAAACAGAAGCAACAAAAAGGCTTCTCACCTCATCATAATAAAACACACGGACATATATGCATTTAAGCTATCTAGACTGGCAGCTAGGACTATACCTATATTCACTGTTTGCTATGTATTTCTTTTGTCACCCTTTAGAAAGGAAGTGATTGGGCTGCAGAAAGAAAGGCTACATGTTTGCCTTGACATTGCACTATGGTCAGGTAGAAGCCAATGGAAAGAGCGACAGATCACTTCATCAAGTTTATGCTTTATTAGTGGCAGTCAAAATAGCAAAAGTGGGATGGTCAGTAAGAACAGGCAAGAGAGGCAAAATGATGTCTGAAAAGATCAGGGAACAAATTGAAGTCATGAAAAAGAAGTTTCAGGAGGAGAAGTGGTGGACTATGTTAAGGGGAAGTCATGCTTAAACAACTTGACAAAGTTAAGAGGTCTTGCAGAGCAATCCAGGTAGATGGAAGCATTGGGCAATCATTAATGGCACCTGGGGTGGCATAACGCTGGACACAAGTATAAACTGGGAGAGAAGGGGCTGGAGGGCAGCCCTTCAGAAAAGGATCTGGGGGTGCTGGTTGACAGCAGGCTCAATGTGTCAGCAGTGTGCCCTGGCAGCCAAGATAGCAAACTGCACTCTGAGATGCATTAAACAGCATAAGCAGCTGGTTAAAAGTATCAATTATTTTGCTATCTTAGTGTTGGTGCAGCTTCACCTTTAGTACTGTGTGAAGTTCTTGACCAGATGACTTCCAGAGGTCCCTTCCAACCTCAACCATTCTGTGATTCAATGATTCTGTGAATTTGTTGTAGCCCAGGAGGACATTGAAATAGAGTAAGTGTAGGGAAAAGAATGCATGAAGATGTAGTGTAGGTTTTATTTCTATCTTATGCCAAACTTTCTTTTTTTTTAAGAACGGTAATTCTCATTCATAACAGCTAATTTGCATTGTGTAGTGCATGTTCCAATCAAACATCAATTTTGTGTTTAAAAGTCCTATTCACATTTTTAGCATTGATTTATTAAGGAAAAAAAAAAGCTATTTCAAACCTCTAACTACTTTTGACTGCCATCCTAGTGAGCGTCATGCAGCAGCAAACAGCACATGCAGTTTGGATTGGGAACACTTAAGATTTATGATTGTGCTGTTCCTCTTTCAGTGCTTTCAAGAAGAATGGCAGCTGGTGGCAGAGGAATATTTGGCAAATACGTAATGATCCACAATGGATAGAAGACTTCAAGATGGAAGAGATGTTGCTCAAGCAGATTTGTCTTGAATTTGCCCTGTAAGTGGTGTGTCAACTCAGTTCAAAACTCAGAGCCTGTGCTTTCCCTAATCATCACTTCAAAACTGGGGTAATAACCCACCAGTACCTGATCTATGATATGACTGTGCTAAAGATCTTGGCTTGGATTACATTCATATGAAGTACACACAGGACACTACAGCAAGCTCTGCTTAAATGTATTTTCCCAACTGCTCTAATGCTTTTACATAGTCTTGCCCTTATCCATTGTTTCTACCTCTCCTACCTGACCAATGCTGGTCCTCATTGCCAGGACTTTTGTGCTGTCTCCTGTGGACACTTTACTTGTTTTGATGGTTCAGAAAAAGGCAGGGTGTTTCTTATCTTTTCCAGTTCTGGCTTTACTGCATTGCATCTGGGGTAATACATATCTACCCTGAAGCCATAAAAAGTATTGATGTCACTTTATCAGCCTCTTTACTTTGTAACAACAGCTGTACCTATTGCTCTGTTTCAGGAAAGCGTTAACAAGACACTCCTCTGTTGTCACCCTCAGTAACTCTTCAGTGATTCTGCAGTTTAGTATTAAATGTGATGGTCATCCAAAAGGTGAAGAGGAAACACCCTGGTATCAGATTGCTCTGTACAGTGTTTGCAGATAAGCATAGGAGAAGAATGAGGAGTGGGAGTAGAACTTCTAAGCCATCAATCTTAGGTATTTGGCAGTTGTTAAAAATTTTGGCTTCTGAACACATACCTTAGTCCTAGTCTTGCAGATTTAGATCCACCTAGTGCACATTGCATTGGAGGTGTGATGGTCATCCATTCTGTGTACACACAAGTTCATTCCTGAGTGGACTTCCACGATGAACTCGTTAGGGCCTCTGTGGCTTGGCTCTGAAGAAAAATCACTTCAGAAATTCATCTGAAAAGTCAGTATGAAAGATACACTGTTAAGTTTGCTTCTTACACACTTCATCAGCCTTACACTTGCAAGATTTACTTTGAATGTATCTATATGGTCTCACGTAGCAGCTCAATTTCATGACATCAAAACAGTATCACAGCTGTTAGCTACAATAATGAGAAACAATAATAGAATTATTTTTCCCATAATTATATTGGTCTCTGTTGTTTTTCCCTCTAGCCCTTTTTGTCCTGCAGGTTCTGCTAGTATAGTACTTACCATCTTTTAAATCCCAGATGAGTGGCCTTTTCCATCCCAACCCCAAAGGCTCTGGGACTCTAACTACAGAAATAACAACACAACTTAAGAGTTTGTTAAGGGAAAAAGCACAAAGACTTTAAAACAAAGGATTTTGGAAAACAGATGCTGGAAACAGCACATAACAGAAACTGCAAAATTTAGAGAATGTTTCGCTCCCAGGATCACAGAACTAGACTTGATCCCAGTAGGCATTGCTTGAAGCCTGTTTTAGTTCAACTAGGTTTTGAACTCTGAAGGTAATTGAAATTAAGTGGGCTTTTTGCTTAGGAAAGTGTATGAGACACGGACTGGGGAAATTGTGCTCATGAAGTAGGTGACAAATACTGAGTGTGTGAGGTGTTCGAGTAAGAACCAGGTGCTGGTAAAAACCTTCTTACACATTGTGCTAGGTCTCTCATAACCTACCTCTGCTATCTTCTGGCTTTTGTCCTGTTCATAGCTAGTATACAAGTAATTGAGTGCAGCTGTAACTGTCATTTGGCTCCGGCCCAGGACAATAACAGAACAGTACACCTCCTCTGGGCCACACCATGTTTGTTTGAGTCCTCTCTTCCCTGGTCCCATACTTTTAATTTCATAGATTACCCATTTACTTAGCCAAAGATCAGGCTCACGTGCCCAGGCAGCTGACTGACTACAGATACCCAAACTGCTTAAACAGAAAATAGAAATGCTAATTGTAGATACTCTGGCTAATTAAACAACCTTTGTTCTAGGCTATCATGGACCCCATCTGACATACTCTCTGTCTACATCAGCTCTGGTAATGGTAGGTTCTGACTGCATGATCCTGTGCCTGGCTGGTGTCCCAGTGAGAATGGAGGAGGGAAGAGATTGCAGCTGCTGAATCCAGAATCTTTCCAGACCCTTCCATGACTGGGCCCTGTGCATGGAGGACAAAGACATCGCCAGACCTGTGATGAATTCTGAGGACCATTAGATGCAGACAGCCCCACTGTCACCTCTGGCAGGTATGCTTCATAACAGAAGTCACCCTTGTAATTACAGGAGTACAGAACTATTTTTTTTCATTAGTTTACATCCTTTCTATATGACCTCCGTGGAGAAACCTATCATTCCAGGAACCATCTGGGTATACTTTCTACCTATCTCAGACTGAAGGACAGCTATGTAACTGCTGACACGTTAGCTGAAATGAGAATAGTAAGTGATGATAGCTGGGCAGGATGGATGTCAGTCCAATCTCTTTTCCCTTCTCCAGGTACTCTTTCTGAGCAGGAAAATTCATCATTCTTGCTGTTTCTAAATGTGTGCATCGACATTTTAAATTTAATATGGTCTACTGTGCAATTCCAGTAAAATAAGCCAGTGAGAGTTTTTATTTTGTGGAAAGAAACAGGTTTGGAGCTGTGATTTACAACCTCCCAGGGTGAAACAAGTCTAGTAAGAAGTAAAAGCCTCCATATGTGACAGACACTGGGTCCTGGACCACGAAAGCTTATTTTGAGAGGTAAAGGATTTAGGTAGCAGAAGGCCAGTTCCCAGTCACTGTCAGAAGAGCGGGGACAGAACTGCCAGTAACACTAGACTGTTTTATTGGCAAAATGCCTAGGAGTTGACTATACGCTTAGAAAATAAGAAAATAGAAATAGGTCTCAAAGGCCTTAAAAAATGATCCAGAGTTTATCCTCAGATGCTCCCCCTTCTCCTCAAAGAGGGAACCAAACAAGAGGTCCAAAATATCAACCAACCGCATCTGACTGTATTGCGGTCGGGCAGTTGCCAAGCTCTCGACAGCACTTTCAAGATGTCTCCCCACCATCTATGAGCCATTATTATCTTCAGTCCATATTAATCCTTCTTCAGAGCCTTCACCTTAGTCAAGCACAGCTGGTCCTTTTAGTCCTATACCAATAAAAGAAACAAAGCCACGGCCTCTCCCATGGCCTCGAACACAAAAGATCTGGATGGCTATAATTTTCCCTCTTCTACAGGCAAACAAAGGATGGCCTAATCTGTGGTTCCTATGGGCCAATCCCTGGCCAATGGTACTTTCCAAACTTGGGGGAGAAGTTCAGCAGGCTCAGGCCAAAACTACACAAAGGGAAGTGCTAACAGTTAAACAGCAGGACAGGACTCAATGATATATTGTGGTCCCACAAAGGCAAAATAAACTTAATGTATAGCCATAATGCACCATGCAGAACCTTTGCATGTTCTGTTAATAGGAGACCTGTGGAAGAGTCTCCCTCTTGAGCCTTAGCAGCTGTTTTAGATCTAACCACCTCCATTCTGACTTGAGATAAACACAGTGGGATCTAAGATAATGCAAATGAGGCAAACATGGCCTTGATCTGGCTCAAATCCTGTTCCTGTCTCCACGATGTTAACTAGTGATGTAGCTAACATTCAGTTATGTGGCAGTGGGCCAACATAGAGACACAATGCATGGCAGGTCCACAACTAGGTCCGTGACTACAGACAGAAACCAAAGACAAAGGCAAATAGGGCTCTGTGCCTGTATATAAAGGATGCAAGGCTGCTTCCAAGGACAACGACCCTGTGGCTAAGAAGGCAAAAAGCAAGAAGGGGATGTGAGAAGGCTCACAGCCTATCTGTAGGAGGCTCACTGGCTGTGGGAGATCTGGCATGGTCAAACAGTCCTAACTTAACATAAAGTTAGCTGGCACAAAGTTAGTTCATCAGCATTTTTTGGCTGGCTCAAGTGTAAGTTTATCAGCACTCTGCATCATGTAGTGGGAGTGTTCCTATTCCATCAGAGTCTGGATTTAATCTACAGACAAGCCATAGACATAGCCAGTGAGAGCTGTAACCAAACAAGAAAATGGATAATTGCACTAACGGTAAAAATTCTGGAAAAAAAAAATAGTCATTACAGCATGAGGAAGCAAACTGGCAAATAGAAGTGCCGAGCAGAGAAATGAAAAGTATCCAAAATACCAAGCTATTATAGAGGCACAATATTATACACAGCATGTATGATTCCTATGGATATCAGGTGCAGACCATGCTGTGACAAATGTTTTGCAAATGGCCCAGTGGAAGTTGAAACATGCAGTCTTCACAGTAGGAAAGACAAGTAAAAAACCACAGTGAACGAGCTTTGTGACATGCTCCCTGTGATCCTTAATATTCATGTATCACACCAGTAATCTACTGCAGGTCACAGAGACTTCAGTGTTGCAGATTTTATTGGAAGTTTCTCCTGTCTTCCTTCAGTGTCACTTACTGGGTCTTGCAACTAAGCAGAGGACCCACTCTGATGCCATATGAATCCTCTCAAAGATATTCTGGAGAGCTGAAGTGCATGAAAAGGTGCCCCATTCCTCAGTCTATAGATCCACTTAGGTAAGTAGCATTGTATTTTAAGATGCCTTAGCCCACACTTAAATCAAATCAGGTAATGACAAGTAGAAATTACCAGTATTCATAACATCCCAAATACACAACATAGTTATTAGTTTTTACAAAGATGTAGGCAAAGAAATGAAAGAAAAAACAATTTCCCGTACTCATACTACATTTATGTCAGGAAGGTCTCTCTCTGTCTCATTCAGGTGACTCCCAGTTCTGAGAAGGTGTCAGTTTTAGCCCTTGGATAACTGTTTCACAGCACTTCATGGAATCATAAAATTGTAAAATAGTTTGGGTTGGAACAGACCTTTAAAGGTCATCTAGTCCCCTTAACAAGCCAGGACACCTCCAACTAGATCAGGTTGATCAGAGACACATGCAACTTGACCTTGAACGTTTCCAGGGATAGGGCTTCTACCACCACTCTGGGCAACCTGTTAGCATTTCACCCTTAATGTAAAAATATTCTTCCTTATATCTAGTCTGAATCTACCCCACTGTGCCCCTTAACCATTAGCCCTTGTCCTATTTCAACAGAGATTAATAAAATGTCAGTCCTTCTTATAAGTCCCTTTAAGTACTGAAAGGCTGCAATAAGGTCTCCCCAGAGCCTTCTCTTCTCCAGGCTGAACAGCCCCAAATCTCTCAGCCTATCCTCATAGGAGAGGTGTTCCAGCTCTCTGATCATTTTTGTGACCCTCATCTGTACCTGCTCCAACAGGTCCATGTGTTTCCTGTGCTGAGGACTCTAGACCTGGACACAGTACACTGGCGGGGGGAAAAGCATGTCTCACCAGAGTGGAATGGAGGAGGAAAATCACCTCTCTCAACCTCTTGGCCACGCTTCATTTAATGTTGCCAGGATACTGTTGGCTTTCTGGGCTGTGGGTGCACATTGCTGGCTTATGTTCAGCTTTTCATCCACCAGTACTACAAGTCCTTCTCCACAGGGCTGCTCTCAATCCCTTTCCCCCAGTCTGTATTGATACTGGGGATTGCCTTGACCCAGGTGCAGGACCTTGCACTTGGGCTTGTTTAGTCTCATGATGTTCACCTGGGCCCACTTCTCAAGCTTGTAGAGGTCCCTTTGGATGGTATTCCATCCCTCAGGTGTGTCGACTGCACCACTCAACTTGGTACTGTCTGCAAACTTGCTGAGGGTGCACTCAATCCCACTATGTCATTGAAGATACATAAACAGTTCTGGTCTCAATACAGACCCTCAAGGGCCGCTACTTGTCACTGATCTTCATTGAGACATTAAGCTGTTGACCATTACCCTCTGGATGCAGCCATCCAGCAAATCCTGATCCACCAAGCAGTCCACCCATCAAACCCATATCTCTCCAATTTAGAGAGAAGGAAATTGTGGGGTCCAAAATAAAGGCTTTACAAAAGTCTGGATAGATGCGAAGAAGACACTTGGAAAGGCACTTTCAGAGACTTCCAGCAGAGAACTCAGTTGTGAGAGAGCTTCCCTACATGAACTTCCATCAGCTCCCAAATTCAGGCACACCCTGCAGTAATTATCTTCAGATAAATCTCAGATTGCACCAGCATTTTTGCTAGGTGGGGTATGTTAATCCTTGCATGCAAACTCCTTTTAAATTCCTGGAGGGACTCAAACAAATCTTTCATTATAATTTTCACTCTGTTCCTTTCTTACTTATGAGATAGTTTGATTCTTTACTGTGAGGGTGACAGAGAACTGGAACAGGCTGCCCAGGGAGGTTACAGAGTCTTCTCCTCTGGAGATCTTCAAGACATGCCTGGGTATGTTCCTGTGTGGCCTGCCCTAGGTGATCCTGCTCTGGCAGGGGGGTTGGACTCGATGATCTCCAGAGGTCCCTTCCAACCCCTGCCATTCTATGATTCTATGATTGTTGTCTACTGAATAAAGGGTTATTTCATGTTTTTGGACCATTAGACTACTGGTAATCTGGAAAATAATGCAGTCCACAGTTTCATCATGGTAGAACTTTTCCCTGTTTGGTGACTAACTGGTATGTTTCAGTGTGAAATGTCTTACACTGGATCTCCTATATTGATTTCTGTGTTACAGAAGGAATATATATCATAAACATCTAATTAGCATAAATGTATGTTGGCAGTTATTGGCTGGAACGGGACAGGAGGTCATGGTGGTTGCCACTGGAACCTAGCAAAGACGGACAAAAACAAAGAGGTAGTGATGAAGCACATCATACTACACTTTTCAGTGAAGAAAGAACAGAGATTTATAATCTTAACAGTTCTTTTGTACTGATTTATCTCTCTTCACATCTTAGACAATTCCTCTACAAGCATCCTGCTATCATAAAAAGTTCAGATCATCTGAGAAAAATGAATTTACCACATTTCTTTGGAAAATATTCTTCAAAGGATTTGTAAATGACAGTCTCAAACTTGGTCTTATTGAAGATGACACATTTGTGTGATGAAACTTACCACCTTCCAAGTATCGAAACAATTCTGGGTTTATTTAGTAGGTGTTTCAAGGCAACTACAGAAAGAGAGTTTGGAATTTACTTACTTTTTGGTAGACCTTTTCTGTTTAGAAATGGTATTGGTTAAAAAAAGAGACACATGCAGTGGAATACTTAAGAATATATATGTGTGTGGTGGGTTGACCCTGGCACGGCACCAGGTGCCCACCAAGCCCTCCTATTGCTCCCCCCACCCCCGTCAGCA
>WTSP01008402.1:0-13473 GCA_025331215.1 Actenoides lindsayi
TATCAACACCCTCCAGCTCCCAGTACTGCAGCATAAAGGCTGGATGGGGAAAAGCAGCTCAGCCAGACCCATTACAGGAGTAGATAGTGTGTTTTAGTCTTTCAGACAGGTTTGTGGACTTACGCACACAGAAACACATATCACTTCAGCAAGACTTTGATTTTTGAATGGTGTTGGTGTGGTTGCTTTCTTTGGAAGGCTATCTGTTTAATTTTACATCAAATAAAAATTTCACATCACCTTATTCTTTCAAAATGCAATGATTTTATAATTGCTTTAAGGTAACATATTTTGCAATGATAGACTACCTAAGAGTGTAGAAGTGTCTTACTGAGTAAAAGTGAATTTAAAGACTTTGCAAGTGTCCAATGAATGCAAAGTTTCAAAGCAAAAGGCAGTTAGTTGAAAACAAAAGGTTGTATAAGAAATATGGGATTTTTACATCCCACTGACCTATTTTTGCTGTCATTTAAATATGTTCATAAATCTTGTCCTATTTTTTGCCAGCATAGTGAAAGAGTTTTGATTAAAGAGCTTTACTAAGAATGGGTTTGGATTAAAATATGATTGCACTTATTAAAATTTTTTTTAATACTTGATTTTCACAACTGATGTGGAGGAAATTTTCATGTCAGTGCCATTACTGAAAAAGGTTTTTCAGAATGGAAAAAGAAGTTACTATAACAGAACTATATCAGTCCCACGGGGCAAAATAACAGTACAGGGTTGGAACCCTATTGGAATAAGACACTAGTTACTAGGGGAGGATATTAAATCCTGAGTTACTAACATGAGGGATGTCATAAACACACAAGGTAGAAGGTCCTTCGTTCTTATATTTGAACTCTTTTAAAACATAGTCTATTACTTCAACAAATTGAATAAATTGTGTCAGAGGATGTGAGTTGTGTTTAGAATTAGCTTCATAGCACCGCGATGTACTTGTAAAAACCATTGTCATCCAGTGATAATAGTTGACTAGATTTATGGGTTGTGGCAGCTGTAATCTAGGTCATGTTATTTAAATGGAATAGGACTACCGATTTGAAGTTTTACTGAACACGGTTGGGTGTGGTTTTTGAAGAAATGTCATGAAGCAAAGACTTTTTCTTTTCTTAACTCACAAAATTAAACAGTGTCCTTCAAGCTTCCACCAAAATTCTTGTTAACCTCAAACTGCACTTTTACAATATAATCTGCAAAGAGGTGGACAGTGGAATCTCTTGAACCACAGGTATAACCAAATTTTAACATCCATATTGCTGCTACCTCTTCTGATACCCTATGGCAATCATGGAGATTTTAAGATTAAAAAATCCTGAGATTACGTGGGTTGAAATTTGTCAAACTGACAGTGTGGACTGCATTTGAATTAAAATATATCTTCGAAGAGGTATTCAGTTTCCTTTATAAGATGTCAAAGGATGAAGAATCAACACCTTCCTTGGTTACATTATTCCAGTGGTTAGTATTTCTGGGGGCTTCCCTAAGCAGGGATAGAGTCTGGGCCGTGCCAGGGGCTGGCAGCCTGTGGACGGCTGCTGAGGCGGCCCATGCAGAGCAGCCCCACTGGCGGCTGACCAGGGATAGCGAGCGGCAGGGCGCTGAGGCTCCACGGCCGGCAGGGCAGCATCGCAGTGGTTCCTCAACTGCAGGGAGGGCACTGAAACCTTCTGGTAGGCCCACATCTGAAGAGAAGGGCTCGACTAAAATTATGAGTACTTGTCTCGGGACTAAAACTGGTGCTCCTTGCAAGACAGGCCCGGTGATGTTCGATGTGTCCACCCAGACAGAACTGGTACCATAAGAGACCTCAATCCAGGCAGTAGCTGCAGGGGTTGCCCAAACCCTGCTCCTGGGGAAAAGGTCAGTCCCTGCACAAGGTGTGCACAGGTTGATGACCTGTGATGTCAGGTGGCAGAACTACAAGAACCTGTTGAGAGGCTGCACGCTATTAGCAGAGCTGGGATGGAGACAGATAGGTGGTTTCAGAAGCACATTCCTGCTGAGGTTACCACCTCAACTGGGGAACCTTGGACACTGGTGACCCACAAAAGCAAGAATCCCTTTCAGTCTCCACCTTCAGCAGTTAAAACCACAGACAGGAGATTTTAACAGCCACAGACACCCAGGAACAAGGGCTACAGGAAGTGACTGTAAAAGCAGCAAAAAGAAATGAGTACCTGTAGTGGGTGGCTCTCTGTTAACAAAGGGCACTGAGGCATCACCTGCTGACCCAAAAGAGTCAGGAGAGGTCTGCTGCCTCCTGGGAGCTAAGATGGCTGTGTTGCCATACAGCCTGACCTGGACAGGCTGGAGTGTTGGGCAGAGCAGAACTTATTGACATTCAACAATGACAAATGTAGGGCCCTGCACCTGGTAAGGGACCACCCCATGCATCAATATAGGTTAAAAGTAGACCTGTTGTAAAGTAGCCCTGAGGAGAATGATCATGGAATCCTGGTAGAATATGTTAACCATTAGTCAGAAATATGCTCTTGTGGCCAAGATGGCAAATGGTATCCTTGGGATGCATTAGGAAGAGTGTGGCTAGGGAGGTCATCCTCCCCTGCTCTGCTGCCCTGGTAAGGCCACATCTGGAATACTGTGTCCATTTCTGGGCTCCCAAGTTCAACAGAGACAGGTAGTTACTGGAGAGATTCCAGCGGAGGGCAATGAAGATGGTTCAGGGACTGGAGCATCTCTCTTAGGATTTAAGGTTGAGAGAGCTGGGACTATTAAGCCTTGAGCAGAGAAGACTGAGAGGAGACCTTATCAATGCTGATAAATATCTAAAGGGTGGGTGCAAGGAGGATGGAGCTGGACTCTTTTCAGTGGTGCCCAGTGACAGGACTAGGGGCAACAGGCACAAACTGAAACACAGGAGGTTCCATCTAAGTATGAGGAAGAACTTTACTGTGGGGGTAACAAAGCCCTTGAACCAGCTGCCCAGAGAGCTGGTGGAGTCTTCTTCTCTGGAGATACTCAAAGCCCACCTGGCTGCATTCCTGTGCAATGTGCTTTAGGCAAACCTGCTTTTGGGATGGTGGTGGTGTTGGACTAGATAATCTCTAAAGGTCCCTCCATCTCCAGTGATTCTGTGATTCCATTAATTACTTACACAGATAGAAAAGGTATGCTGACTCCTATGTTGAATTAAAATGAAGCATGGAAGAACGAAACATAAACTTTTGGCTAACATTTCTTCTTTTTTCTTCTTTTAGTCTTCTGCAACTCACTTGCTGTACAGATACCATAACTGTGCCTGCAAGTGTTTTGTCCTTTATTTATTACTGTAAATCAAATTATTTGCTGTATTATTTCAAATTTCCCATTTGAGGAAATTATTTTTTAAAATTCCAACTTGTTGTTATTATATAAAATCCTTTTAAAAATCTGACTTTGAATAATTAGTTCAAGTTCATCCTGGAAATTTGTATTGTAGTCAATGACTGCACACAAACTTTTCAATATTAAAATTAATCCCTGAGTCACAAAGTAAGACTTTCTGCTTTTTTCTTCTTTCCCTCTCTAGTAGATAATTTGATCATTTTTTGATCTTTGATTTACAGTAAATATTTCTCAAGTTGGACTACAAATATACACTATCAGTCGGTATTCCTTTTGCCTAAGTTTCTCAATGACCTATAAATTTCTTGAGATCACAACAGCAACCCTGATATTGCACATATAGTTATGACATATAGAGGATCTAAAAGCAGTAAATAAGTAATCAGAGTATCGAATAAATTACAAAAAAATATTTCCCCCAAAAGTTTTTCTTCCTTTCACCCTTCCCAAGTTCCAATGAAAATGTCTACAAAACTTATTTTAAAGTTTTTAAAAAATATTATCATAGAATCATAGAAAGATTTGAGTTGGAAGGGACCTTGAAGATCATCGAGTTCCAACCCCCTTGTCATAGGGATGTTGATACATGTGGATACACAGAATTGTTATTTACAGAAAGTATTTTTCAATATTTTGAGTTTTATTTAGTTTTAAAGTATGAGAATAAACTTTACATATAAATTATGTATGATATAGATATGAAAAATCTGCAATAGCACAAGAGTGCAATAATCAAGAAAACAGATTAAGAAGATTATCACATTTGTCCTCTTTCTTATTTGAATATATAGATATTTCTAAGTCCTTATTCAAGCAAAAATTCCAGTGCACATTGTATCTGAGTAAAGCCTGGAGGAGAAGGACACGAATTAATATTGTGTAAACAAGCATTTTCTGTCATCATCTCTGAGCCAATGGAAAATCTCAGATAATTTCAGTGTAGTCTGTATCACCTTGGTTGTGCATAATGGGAAAAAGCTCATTATAGGATAGATTTTTATAGTGATGGAAAGAAAAAATGCTTATTTGCAGATACATCAGAAGGAAAAGACTGTTTAACCCTGCACTTCAGAAGTACTGGAAGCTACTTTTGCATTGTATTCTATTCCAGACTTTACTGTGTGTGTAAAGTATACTGAGGAAAAAAAAAACCTAAGCGTTTTTATGATTCTGTGTGCTACATATAGAATTTAGAAAAATCAGTATAATTTATTGTTACGCATTTTGATATCCAAGCCTCAGTATGATGAGAAAATTCTAGTTAGCACTGAATCTTTACATCATTTTTTCAGAATATTTTCCTTATATTAAATCAAAACTAGGGAAAATGTGATATAATCAAGGATAGAATAAAGACACTGGTTATTGTTCATCTCAGGTTAATTGTCATCTAGTACCGTAAGAAAAGCCAAGTTCTCACAAAATAGTCCTCAATGCTATAAAACTGCAACTTAAGTTTAGAAAAGTAAGAGTAATAAAATTGAGATGTATCTTCCCAGAGGACCTTTTTTTTTTTCCTAATACACATTTAATTTTCTAGAAGCTTTTCTATATTATTTTTATACTTACCCTAGAAATCTCATAATTATTTGATCAAAGTACCTTTGTTTCAATTTTTCCAACATTTTTTCCTCATCAACCTTCAAAATAAAAATGCATGTAGACACTTAAATTTAAATGAGAAGTGTAGCATCTAAGAAGAAGATAAAACCTTAAATAATCTTAAATAATCCTCTGTATTTGAAAAGTCCTAAATAGTATTTTAAAATGTCTTTAAAACCTAAATCCTAATACTGTGAAGTACCAAGTGGTAGTTTCAGTGATTTATTTAATGGTTAGCTTTTGAATTATGAAAAAAGCTTCAAAGCTATGCTCACTCACTTTAGTTTAAAGCTTCATTTAAACACCTGCATAGAGAGTGGTGCCAAATTAAGAGAACATTAATTTATTTAATGGTCTACATTTGCATATTTTATGCAAGGCTACATGCCTGTGTACATACCTGCATATGTGCCTATGGCTACATAGCCATAGGCACACATACATATACTTACATGCAGAATGACTTTTTAACCTACCAAAGATTTAGGTTCTTCATTGTATTTCTTGGTTTTGGTAGAAAGTCGGAACACCAAGCTACCATCCACTTCCTCAGTCATTGAAGGTGCCACACTTTTTTTTTTTTAATAGTTACAATTTCCTTGATCTTTGCCATGGTTGTTGTATTAATCACCTGTAAAGCTGAAATAATGACTGGCTTCTGCTAGGATGTGTTGATTGGCAGAGTGGCAAGGTATTTTTGTAGCATGGTCTTCAACTTCTTGTTGTGTTATTTTCTGAGGCAATAAAGTATGCTTTTTCTACTTCCCAGAATGAGTCACCAGAAGTGATCTTCACAGTTGTCCTGTGATACAACTCACAGCTGTGCCGCTGGACTGGTGAGTAAAATAAAATTTATGAAAGTCAATGGTACAAACTGTATCACTAATCGCAACCTTGGGAACGCTGGTCTTTTCATTTATTTAAAAGAAAAGAATGTTGATAGAATGAAGAACTATGAACACAAAGAGACCAATTGATTTATTATGCCTTATGTGCTGGTGACATTTGTCATGTGGTAAGAAAGAAAGAATATTTAGTGAAGTTTTATTTGTCTCCCTGGTTCTCATTACTTCAGCTAATGTCTAGAAAGAAAAAATGTCAAAACTTAACGATACAACAGTGCTCTCTGGTGGTGTAAAACGTAGGGATTTTATCCTCTGCAAAAAACTTGCACAAGTCCAGTACACAAGTCCTTGAAGACAGATAAGTGGCAGGAATTCTCAACATGCTCCGTAGTGATAAGAAAAATGGAGCAATAAACAACTTTAAAACCACCAAGGCATGAAATATGAAACCTGGATTAGTAAAGGTAATGTAAATAAAAATATTAAAAAATAACATTTCTTGTCCAGTAGATGTTTTAGACTCTTAATGTTCACAATGAGCAAATTCCTTCATCATGCAATGTAAATCCTAAACGCAAGAGAAATACACTGTACATTAGTATGTTTTGCTGTGAAATAATTTTTAATAACCAACTCACCACTGGGATCTATCACTTTTTAGCCAGCATGTAGATGTGGACATTGTACATGTTAGGCTGGGGTTGGTGTGCAGTTTGTGTAAGTTGTAGCTATGCAATTTAACATAGTCTCCCAACTACATACATAAGTGCTTCATTATTTCTTTAAAAAAAAAACCCTAAATATAGGTCCTGTTCCCCTAATCACACTATCAAAGTGAAAAAAAAAAAGATGTTTCCTTACTTATCTTTACGTTGAACCTATCTTTACAATAATGGGAAGATTCTATCCATACTAAACTAATAATTAGAGGTTTCTACTGTAAGTCATCCTATATTGTACTCCCTCAATGTTCTGTGTTGGTTGGTTTTTGTTTGGGATTTCCCCCCCCTTCTATTGTTTTTTAATTTTAGGGTTTTTTTTAGTATCCCTTGGAACCATGGAGACATAACATATTTTGTCGCAAAACAGTAAGAAGTAAAGGAAAGGACTGAAGTCACAATTTTACATGGAATGTAACCAAAATCCCTCATGACAAAGATTTACTATCTAGACAAATTTTTGATAAGTAGTTTGTCTGAGGTTATAGGAAAAAAAATGTTTCCAATACTTTCTGAGATCAGAGTTATTCTGAAGTTGTAAACATTTAAATATGTTTAATCCTGGTACTGACACACTAGAAATTGTTTTATTGATACTATTGAAGCGTTAAAATATATGGAGAAAGTGTTGGCCAGATAAAGAGAACAGACCTAAGAACTGGTTATGGTGTTCATAAGAAAAATGCATTTTACATACTTTTAAATGGGACTTTAAAGAGTTTCTGAAGCTACAGGGGGAATAAAGGTACAAGCAAAGACTTCTCTCTGCAAGGAGTAAGGAAGAATGTACATGAAGTCAGTCTCAATCTTGGAGTATACTCAGTGGAAAATATGCTATGGAGACTCTGAGTTGCACAGTATCTATGTGAAGTAAAAACTTCTTATTATACACGATTTATAAAATATTGTAACAGCCTTGAAAATAATGTATCATTCCTCCCTCATCCCCTGATAAAACAGAATGTTTAATTCACAATGAATCAGCCCGAAGGCCAAGTACTGAGTGTTTCATTTACATTAAAAAGGTTTGGGAAAAAGATCAACACAAGAGATAAAGAAAAGACTGGAGAGAGGAGGTGGAAACAACAAAGTGAATCAGAGTAGATATATTTGGGATAAGATATGTAAATCATTGCTACTTATTTCCTACTGGAAAGAAAAAACTGGCAAACAAGAATATAAATTAATAAAAACAAGTGAGTGTCAATGTTGAAGAAATGAAAAAGTGTGAATTGACAAACATCTTTCCAAGGTGACTTTACAAAGATAAGGTAATTACTAGATAGGTTGTCAGCCTGTTGCACTAAGGGTGTGACTGTTTATCGTTTTATACCTTTCCCAGTTTGTTTGCTACTTTATAATCAGTAACACAATTTCCAATTTGCAAAAAGAAAAAAAAATCATATTTCACCCATAAGCTACTCTGATGTTAAAATGCAAAATAGTCTGGCCCACCACCCTTTTCTTAAGTATTAAATACTGTCAAAATAGTTTATGTAGGTTACTTTTTTAAGAAACTTGTGTCTTATGACAAAATTATGTGACTCAGTGTCTGTGTTTGGGAGATGACATTCCAAATTAAAATGGATTCCCAGCTGGCCTATCATCAGATGTGAGATTATGAAAAGACACAAGATGCTGGTGTTGATATTTTCCAAGGCCATAATAAGCTGCAGAAGAGTTTATTTATTTATCTATTAAGAGTGATGATAAATAGAGCTTTTTCTCTGTTGCAAATCAATAGTGGTTGTCAACACACAAAAAAGAGTTTCCTAAGTGTACACCTCTATGGTAGCATAACATGCTGGAAAGAAAATAACCCCACAGCCCCCCAGTTAATCTATTTGATATTTATGAATATTTAAACTAATAAAAGTGTTTTGTTTATGGTGGTAGTGGAATAATTTATATCAATGAGCATGCAGTGAACGATAAGATTTTTTTTAAAATCCCATATGTCAGTAATTTATTATTTGTTTTTAGAAAGAAGAAAGCTAGATAAGAAATTGTAGTGAGTTAATATTGGTTGGTTGCCAGATCCCCACACAGCCACTGTCTCATTCCCCATCCTCAACAGAAGAGGGGAAGAAAATAAGATGGAAAACTCTTGGGTTGAGATAAAGATAACTTAAAATTTCTGTCACAGCCTAAACTTGTTGAAGATAATTTAATTTCTTGCCAATTAAAAATAGAGTAGGATGGTAAGAAGCAAAACCAAAACTATAAATGCAGCTATCCCAACCCTTATTCTGAGGGTAAAAAAACCCTTCACTCCTTCATTCCTTATTCTTCTACCTCCTCCAATCTTGCACATGCGGTGTAAGATGGATGGAGAATGGGGTTTGTAGTCAGTTCATAACACTTTGTGCCCTTTCCTCGTCACAGTGTTGATCTGCTCCAGTGTGACGTCCCTCCCATGGGATACAGTCCTTCTCAAACTTCTCCATCATTTGTCCTCTCCATGATGTACAGTCCTTCAGAAATGGACAGTCTCAACATTATTCCCCCATAAACTGCAATTCCTGCCAGGAAACCAGCTCCTGTGTGGACACTACCGGAGCTGCAGCTTCCTTCACAGCATGTCCACCATCACTGTAGAATCATAGAAAAATCCAGGGTGCAATAGACTTCCAGGGCTCATCTGGTCCAACCTTCTGTTGAAAGCAAGGCCTCAGGTTAGGTTTTCCAGGGCCATGTTCCAGTGCCTTGTCAGGCTGAGTCTCTGAGTCTTGAATGTTTATGGTGAAAGAGGTCCATCACTTCTCTGAGCAACGTATGCCAATGATTAATTGGTCTCACAGTGAAGTATTTATTATATTCAATACAGAATTCCCACTAAGGCAATTTGTGCCCATTGCTTCTTGTCCTGTCACTGTGCATCCTTGTGAAGATAGTCATGCATCTTCTCTGTAACTATCTTTCACTTAATGAAAGAGTATGATTAGAGTATGGTTCCCCCTCATACCCAACAGTCTTGAGTCATTTGTTCTCAACGCTGAACAGACCTTCAACAGTTCCTTCAACTTTTTTCTTTATAAGCCAAGTTCCCAAGTTATCTCATCATCTTGGTAGTCTGCTGATAGACTCTATGGGTTTATCAATGTCTCTCTCTTAAACTAGGAGCATCAGAACAATTTACTTCTCCAGGCGTTGCCTATCATGTGCTGAGTAGTGTGGAATAATCATAGCCCAAAGTCTGTTGGGGCACTCTTTCTGATGGATTCCTGGATGCTGTTGTCCTTTTTTGCAGCCAGGGCATGCTTCCAGATCACATTTAGCTTACTGACCCCCAGGGCCTTTTCATCAGAGCTGCTTCTCACATATCAGTCCCTAGCCTATAATTATGGAGTTTATTCTGTCCCAGGTGCAAAACTTCACATCTATTTTTGTTAAAACTTACACAGTTCCTGCTGGTCTGTCCAGTCCATATCTCACTACCTCATTAGCAAGGAAACTATGAGAGACCAGATCAAATGCCTTGCTCAAATCAAGGCAGGTTGTATCCACAGCTCTCCCATTATCCACTGAGCTGGTTGTTTCACCGTAACAGGCAATTCTGTAGAGATCAAAAAATACTTATTTTAATCAGGTGTCACTAGCATGAATTTTAATCACTCAGTGATGATCTGAATTATCTGACTTAATTACCTGATTATACTATGTTTAAGCATTCCTAAGACCTTTTCATATCTAATTTTCATAACTAAAAGAAATTAAACACATCTATCATGAGGTAACCTTTTACAATATGAAATCACTTCTTTATACAATTTGTCCAGTTAATTTAAAAATCAGCCACTAAATTTAGATTATAGAATGCTCTTCAATAAAGCTGCATTGTTTTTTTGGCTTAACACATCCTAAATGCTGAATATAGAATTAAGATATGTTATACTTAGTTGCACAGCTACATTTTTATCAGTACATTGAAAAGTACATAACTTTTTATGCAAAGTGTACTTATTCTGGTGTTTCGATGCTCTTGAAGGCTGGAATATGTAGTTAAAATATTTTAGTTAAGCAAGGAGCTGTTCAAACTTGCATGGATGTGCACTGCCTCAGAGCTAGCTTTGCAAGTTTGGTTTTATAAACTGATTTTAATTTGCAGCTACTAATCACTTTCACTTCACTTCACTTCACTTCACTTCACTTCACTTCACTTCACTTCACTTCACTTCACTTCACTTCACTGTTTTTCTTTTTGCCTTTTCCTGCTGAAAGTTCTTGTTTTGCTTACAGTGAGAATAGTGAAATAGCTTGTAGTGAAAACATAGTGGACATATTAGAGCTAGGAAGAGCATGAACTAAGTAAGAAACATCACTAAAATTCCTCAGGGTTCCTCTTTTAGTTCTTAAGCTAATATGTTACTTAAGCATATATTTATCTTGTACTCAATGCTAAAGTAAAAACTGACAGAAATGTTGGATCTTTTTTCTTTCAAAATCCTGTTCTTAATTTGTGGCAATTTTGTTATAACTAGTAAAACTGTAAGTGGATGGAAGTGTGTATTTTTTCACAGGCATATATTTACCTTCTCAGTTGAGTGGGGCTAAGGAACTTAGCACAAATTTTTCTCTTACTAATCATCTCTTTGGAAAGATATGTTGAGAGATGTATTAAGTACATAATAGTATTCAACACCATTTGATCTCAACTGAAAAAGATGCACAAAAAATGCACAAGGAAAATTTTCCCTACCTCTTCAGGAATTAAATGTTAAATCATAATTTAAAAATATCCACTACAGAAAAATTGGTCTAAGACTTGCTATTTCTTAATAAGCAGAAAAAGTCTGAATTCAGTGGGGTTAGTACTGTGTAAGACTTAACTGTTTTTGACAGACTCTGAAAGGTAATTGGTTTCTTATATGCTGAATTCTGAAAAGAAGTTTATTATTTTGATTGATACTATGAAGCTGGGGTGTTTTAATCTGAATATTTAACGAATTCTATTTTAAAATGGTTTATTAATTTCATGAGACTGAGTAGATTAAGAAAAGGAAAACATGTACTTCATCTTTTTGCACCATATTGCTTCTGATCATCCCCAGACTGTTCAAGGAATGTTGGAAAGTTGACCTAGCCATTTTGTCACTTTGATTGCTTGGGAGGGAAAGTACAGACCTGTTAAGCACTGGTCCCAGAATACAGAAACCTCAGAAAGTAGAGAGCTCAAGAATGAAATGATTAATAATGACATATAATTCCATATACATACAGTTTTATTGTTACTTGTAGTTTCAAAGTGGTCTATATTTTACATAAACAAACATATTTGCTACATATCATCTCCATTTTTTCTCTTCCATAAAGGACTTTGATTCCTTTTATGCCTTTTATTTCTGTATTTGAAGAAAATTGTATCAGTCATCTTTAAACTCAACAAACTCACATTCATGATGACTGTGTTTTCTATATTGCTCCTTAGTAATTTACATTTCTCTTCTGATACTCTCCAGTGCACTTCTTTCTTGGGGAGCTATATTCAAAGTAGGCAAAGTGCTCCAGGTGAGGGAGTATTACTGCTAGTAGATTAATAACAACTCTACATGTCTTTATTTCTACATCTCACTATTATTTATTTATTTATTTAAATTGCAAAGATAAATTGCTTTGAGCATGGTTATCTGCTCTAAATTTTCATGCAACATACTCTGCAACTCTGTGAAGCTCCTATTTAGTCAGTCATTTCTATTATATATTTCTTACATGAATTCTGCTTATGTGTGTGAAAGATCTTGTACTTATGGGATTACTTTATTTTTTAAAAACCCCACAACTCTGAGCAATTAAATGTAATTTGAAATGTGAAGTTTATGCTATGATGTGCTTTTAGCCCTACCCTACTTAAGATGATCTTTGAAGTCATAATAGTATCTTAAAACAGATCTCCCTGTCTTGTCTTTTATCTTGACAGTGGCCAGTAATAGTTGTCAATGACAAAAGAAACAAGGAAAGTTTATGACTTTTATTTCCAGGAATCTCCTCTAACGTTCATTAAGCTGTGATTTAGAGATTTCCTGATACATTCTTCGGGTATAACATTTCATGTCTAATGACAAGAAAAAAAATATTATTCTTCAACATTACATGTTAAAATTGTCTTATCAGAAGTATTCTCTTTCATTCTGGGCTGAGATCCATCAATATCTAATAAAAGAAATGTTTCTGAGGCACTCCACAAATGAATTTCTGATGAGTACTTGACAACATTTATTCTTAGAAATAATTTTAATGGATTCAAGGTTTATTTATTTCTTATAGAGTATTACAAACTCTGTGTGAACACCAAAGACATCCGTGAAAAGTTGTTAATAAATACCCATCTTTTATGTAGTGTAGTGACTGAAAAGCATCACTGTCTGCTGATGGCAGTCACATCTCTTCATATTCTCATTTATGAGTCTCTAATTGAAAAAAACTGTAAATTATTAAAATAGATCATTGTTTTAAGGCAGTTCTCCATTCTTTCACTAGCTTGGACATATTGGTCATAGTCCATATTGGTCTAGCTTTGGGGATATCTTGCGTTTTGTTATAATGGCTTTCAGAGATCAGTAATGTAAGGCAGCATTTACCATATGTAATTCTTCAAAATTAGAATTTCAAATGATTGTAAATGGGAATATTCTGCTGGCCATTGTGGAAATGTTGTCTAGGCTGAAATATTACCTGAAATGAACAATGATCTTTGATAATCTGGGAAAAGGGCATATCGTACCTTAAAGACAAGGGCAGAGTGAGAGTTCTTCTAGCACTGTTTTCTTATGTGGGTAACATAAACATCAGAACAAAACACTTTGAATGAAGTTCTTGGTTCAGTACAAGAAAGGGTACATAAATCATCACATGCCCCCCCCCCCCTTTTTTTTTTTTTATTTTTTGTTTGGCAGGTATTTTTTTATACTTTGTTGAGGGCTTCTTTGTTGGGTCAAGGTAGTGGGAAGTATTGGGAG
>WTSP01008403.1:0-26093 GCA_025331215.1 Actenoides lindsayi
GAGACTTTCCAACCCCCCTGGCTCTGTTCCTGTGTGGGCTGCCCTGGGTGACCCTGCTCTGGCAGGGGGGTTGGACTTGATGATCTTCTGAGGTCCCTTCCAACCCCTACCATTCTTTGAGTCTATGATCATTATTGTCTTTTATAGGGGAATAATATTCTCTCAACTCATGGGGTGATAGTATGAGAATAAGCAGGCAGATGTTAAATGCTTTTCTAGCCCACCTTTGTAGCTGGGGCACGTTTCATTTCCAGCTGCGTTGAAAGGAGCAAGTTACTGCCTGGAAAATCATCTTAACTATTTTGCCATTTCCTCTTGTTTTCTCAGCAGGAGAGCTGCCCAGTCCCAGTATGGAAGAACCCAATGGCTCTGCAGAGACCCCCCCTCCGAGCCGAGGGCAACACAGCACCGTGAAGCGTGGGTGGCTGCGGAAGCAAGGAGGCTTCGTCAAGACCTGGCACACGCGGTGGTTTGTCCTCAAGGGCGACCAGCTTTACTATTTCAAAGATGAAGATGAAACCAAGCCCTTGGTAAGTGACAGGATGGGAGGTGAGGGGAGAAAGATAAGTTCCTGCAAGCAGAATTGTCTGGTGTTCATGAAACCAAACCTCTCTGTCACTGACTCAGTACAGTGTGGGATTTTGGTTACAGTGGACATACAACCGAGTCAGGTCTTGGCAGTTGGAGTGTTCTCCCCAGTGGGCTTCTTTCTGAAGCTTCCTTTCCCAGGTCAGGTTTTCTCATTGCTGGATTTTAAAGGGAGCGAAGCGGACGTGAAGTTCAAAAGTAGCCCAAGTCAGTCAGAGGGACTTGATTGAGGCAGGTGAATGAGCTGTATTTGAAAAGGTACTGCTTATTTATTCATCTTTGTTTTCCAATATCCCTGATTCCCCAAATAGGAAACCTTGTAGGGCTGTAGCCTGAATCCACTGCCATCTGTCATATGGAACAGACTGGTTGCTGCTGCCTGGTTCTGTTGCGGTGATTTACTGCTCCCTAACGCTCTTCTATTTTTCCTATTTATTTAGCTTTTGCACCAGCATGCTTTAGGGCTGCCTATCTCCAGAGTGTCATAAGAGCAGAGTCAATCAAGCTGCTTCTCAGGTCAGGGCAAGCCTGAGCCTCTGTGATAATGAGTTAAGAGAGACTTTGCGTTGGCACGCCCAGGAGCACGATAATCCTACGTATTATTTCCTAGGACCTTGTGACTTCAGAAGAAGCTCAGACATCTGTAAAGCTACCACTGTGGAGATACTGAAATACAACCCCACTCGTATTTTCTATGCCTACTGAATTTTTGATGATGTGGAATGTCACAGGGAGTTTTCAGAGATGTAAAGCCCATCTAATGTAGCTGCCTGTATGGAGCAAGTCATGACGCTTTGTCGGGCTTTACAGCTTGCCTTATGGTGCATGTGTTAAGAAAACCATCCTGTCTTGAGGTAATTGTTCCTAAAGAAGGTTCTTGTATGAGTTAATTTCGAAGCACCAGCTTCACAGCCTTGGTAGATGTTTGCCCTTAAAATGATCCCAGGTTAATTAAATAACACGCTGCATGTTTACAAATTATTTGTTAGTACGACTCCTTGGAATATGAAATAGCTGATAGTTGCTGGGAAATCAACTGTGACTTTCACTCTATGTAATTTCTTAATGAAGAGTGTAAAAAGCAGCCATCAAAATAACAATGTTTATAGGCCAGAGCCCTGGTTTCCAGGTTAGAACTCTGCTTCCTAGCACTTAACATCTGCCAGAGTTTGCATGCAAGGGCTTCTCGGCTGTTTGAGAGGTGGCAGGATGTTGTGTTGCATTTGCATAGCACTATCAAACCCAAATTATCATCCTCTCTGTCTGCCCTTGACCTGTGGACGACTTCAGATCCTGTTGATTTTAGTGCTTCCCTTTTGTGAAATGAAGAGGGTGATTCCCATCTTCTGATACCTGTGATAGTTCAGGGAGCAGTTGATTAAATAACTAAAAGTTTGGGGTTTTTTTGAGGCTTTCCACTTAAGTCTCAAGTACGTTCATAAAGACACCTAGAGGGGCAAAGTGTGGGGATGAAGCGCCAAGAGAAGTATAACTGAAATTAAGCCAAGAGGTTTGGGAAATGAAGGAGCCTGTGCAGATGAGGATCAGTCAGTATCTCGCCTCTGTGTAGCTTTGGAATGTTTCTGAGGCTAACTGCCCAAGCACCTGTTCCTGGAGTATGTCAGTGCCATCTACAGAAAGGCTTTGCTCTCATGTAACTTTGACAAGAAAATCAGTATGACTTTCTGGGAACCCTGTTGCTCTTCCTTTGGAGAGCTAAAGCAAAGAACTCCATCAATGCTATGAATTTCCATGCATGGGGAGCTCGTTAGGAAATGGAGAGCAATATTTTCTTATTATATTAGCCATGTAGTATTGGATCTGTGTTTAGGATAAATACCTGTTTGTTCGCTACGGATTGTCCAGTTTCTACAGTGTACAGCTGGACAATCATCCTTTTAGACAATAATATAATGGAAGAGAGTTAATGAGGGTTTGTTTTTTTTTTCCAAATGGGATTGTAGTTTTTAGTTTGCTTTCTGGTTGGTTGTGTTTGGAAGGAGGCAGAGAATGGTAATTACTCATCCTGAGGAACACCCTAATTACACACCTTCTGCATATATATTTGAAGATGATGGAAAAAACAGAGCAGGAGAGGACAAGCCAAGCCAGCGAGTTTGTGTTCACAGCCTTAATGTGAATCGGAGGAAAGCAGAATGCGGTTCCTGGTGGGGATTCAGCAGGTGTCCAGAGCACCAACCAGTCTGCTTAACATTTGTGGTGGGATTCTGTCTGGTCTGTACCAGAAATTGTGCTGTGAAAGTGATGGAGATGTGAATGGAACTGAATTTCAGAAGAATAGTATTATCTGTTAGACCTTGTATAATGGGAGTGGAGAAAAAAAACAACCCAAAACATCTTGTGCCATCAGTAAATGCTTTGGAGTTCCTGAAGCGTGCTCGTTTCCTGCCAGTTATATAGGCAGCTACCACGTACACTTGAGTCAATATGTGTACATTGCCTTGGTGTCAGGATATTGAGTTTAAAAGCCATTAACTGTGACGGGGAGTTTGGGGAAAAGTCACTGCTAAGCTGTGTCAGATGCCTACAGCACACAGAGCCAGCGAGGAACAGCGGAAGAAAAAAGCAGTTCGCAGCTCTTAGTTTTATAGTTGAGGTCAGTGAATTGGCATTGATTCGTCAGACACAAGAATCTTTCCCATCTAATGTTTTATCAGCAAGAAGAGCAACTATCTTCTGCTCTGGTATCCTTGAAATGTCTCTGGGCATCTTGCAAAGATGGCATTTCTGTTTACTAAAGATGTTGGTATGGGCAGCAATCATCTAGTTAATTCCAGAAGACAAGTAAACCTAACAAGTAAGTGGCAAGCCATGTGAAGAAATAAAATCAGATTTCTGATAATTCTGTGCACTTTTTACTTCTTGGAAGTGATACTGGCTTTTGCCTGGTTAATTCTTTTCTCTATCTTGGTGGGTCACCTTACCCCTGGCAGCCCATTCTGCTTTAGAAAGCAGTTTTTATGCTACATCTGAAGGTCGACTATCCAGGCTTGAAATGTGGGCAGCTGAAAGAAATGGGCATTTAGCATTCCCCATTGCACAGTGCAGCTATTGTTTAAATGCTGCCCATGAAAATGTGTTTCCTGCTTTCTCCACTGCCTGTGGTTAACTTCTTCAGCTGTTTCTGGGTTGGCATGGTCTTAATTGAAGATGGGAGGTGGGTGTCGGTTCCTTCTCAGCGACACTGCATGCTTTTTCTGAGGCTTTGTGAGCAGCAGAGGGGAGGTTAGAATATAGTCATAGAATCATCAAGGTTGAAAAAGACTTTTAAGATGATCGAGTCCAACCATTAACCGTACTCTGCCCAGTCCACCAGTCAGCCATATCCCCAGGCACCACATCTAGGTGGATTTTAAACACCTCCAGGGATGGGGACTCAACCCCCTCCCTGGGCAGCTTCTTCCAGTGTCTGACAACCCTTTCAGTGAAAAAATTTTTCCTAATGTCCAGTTTAAACCACTCCTGATGCAGCTTGAAGCCATTCCCTCTTGTTCTGTCACAAGTAACTTGTGAGAAGAGACCAGCACCTGCCTCTCTACAACCTCCTGTCAGGCAGTTGTAGAGAGCAAGAAGGTCTCCCCTCAGCCTCCTCTTTTTCAGACTAAACAAACCCAGGTCCTACAGCAGCTCCTCACAGGACTTATTCTCCAGACCCTTCACCAGACTTATTGCCCTTCTCTGGCCCTGCTCCAGCACCTTGATGTGCTTCTTGTATTGAGGTGCCCAAAACTGAACCCAGTACTTGAGGTGTGGCCTCACCAATGCCAAGTACAGAGGGACAAGTACATCCCAGGTCCTGCTGGCTATTTCTGATCCATGTCAGGATGCTGTTGGCCTTCTTGGCCATCTTGGCATGCTGCTGCCTTGTGTTCAGCTGTGCGTCGATCAAGACCCCCACGTCCTTTTCTGCCAAGCAGCTCTCCAGCCATTCCTCCCCAAACCTGGAGCGTTGCCTGGTGTTCTTGTGGCTCAATTTCAGGACCCAGCACTTCACCTTCTTGAAGCTCATCATGTCCTTGCTGCAGCTTTGCTGTCCCACTTCCACCTGAGGAAGTGAGTTTATGGGATCAAAGCTGGTTAATCTCTATTGGTGGACTATCACTGATATAAGGTTGTACGGTTGGGCAAGTTCATCCAGTCAAAAGAGTGGTTTAGGCTTCGGCACCTTATTTAATGTCATTGCCACTCAACTTGGCTTATGGACTTGAATTTGAAGCGTATGTAGTAGAGAGATCTTAAAGAACTATGAAGTAGCCATCAAGCAATACTTGGTTTATGCCTAAAATCAGCTGGTGATCTGTTATCTGTTATGCTTATATCCCATTCTGAACCTTTTGGTGGGCAGTTTTTATCCTCTAGATCTTGTTAAGCACTTAACCTGTTTGGTGTAAGGAATGCTAAAGGGAATTCAGTGGCTCATAGGATCTTGGAGAAACCCTGGGAAGGATAAGCACGTGTGAATGCCGAGGTGTGAATCTTAAACCTGGAATTTGAATTGGTCTTTGAAACGGAGGAAGCGATAGCTGAAATCTTAAGTACAGATCAGTGTCTGTAAGGGAATGATGATGTACAAACAGAATATGTTTTGAAGTATCGCTTTCTGGCAAAATATGTGCTTCCCATTTAAGGAAATTTGTGGAAAAATTTAATTGACTGGAAAAAAATTCATTTCACAGCATTAATAACAAACATGACGGATTTCAGTTGCGTTCTTAAATTAAAATTGTTGTGCTTAGGGCCATGGTTTGGTGGTTTTGATAGGGCTGGGAATAAGGTTGGACCTGATGATCTCGAAGGGCTCTTCCAGCCAAAACTATTCTGTGATGCTAAAATAAAGCTTCTAATAGATGACTTTAATATAAATTAATATGATAATGACATGATTTGAAACTCGGCCTGTCAGCAGGTGAAATTTTTCAGTATTTGTACTGAATATGATTAAGGATTGAGCATTGTGCTTTTTTTTGCAAGTTAAGAGAGAATGGAAAATATTTTGGAGGGGTGTGTGTGTGTGTTTACCTAATTTTACTTGCATTTTAGAACTGTGTCACAATAAATGGTCATCTTTCCTTGTTGCCTGGAGAGCTTCCAGTAAGGGAAATCAGAGTATTATTCTGTTTGGGTGTTTTTGTGTATTTGTTTTAGTTTTTTGTTTAGCTTTTGTTATTTTGTTATTTTGGGTTTTTTGTGTGTGTGTGTGTTTTTTTGTTTATTTGGTTTTTTGTGGCTTTTTTCTGTGGTGTTTGGGTTTGTTTGTTTTTTTTTCTCATTTCTAGGCAAAACACTTGCTATCAGTCTAGGAAGCAGAAACATTCTTGGGATGGACACGCGCTACTGGCTGAACCCTCACTGCTGTAGGAGCACTGCTTTGAAATATTGAGTTACCTAAAACCTTTTGCAAACTGTAAGGGAGAAATGAATCAAATACAGTTATGCAGGTGTCACAGATATGAGGGGTTGATAGAGAAAGCATGTTTCTTGGGGATTTCACTGGAAACTCAGTATGCTGATGAATTACATGGAATTACATAGGATTTTCTTCAGATCAGTAGTGATGTTTGGTAGGATTTTCCAGAAAAGCTTCTAATTCCTGGTTATTTGACACGGTTTTTTTGAAGGGCGGTGAACATGGAACTTAAAACACAAACAAGTTAAAAGCCTCCACAAAAATCCCTCAAAAAGCACACCTTAAACAGGTCACAGGAATGCAGTGGAATGGAAGGATGTCCAAGACACCTTTGATGAAAGTTTTTAAAAGGTCAGTGGATGTTAGCGTAGAAGGTTCCACCTCAACATGAGGAGGAACTTCTTTGGTGTGAGGGTGCCAGAGCCTGGCAGAGGCTGCCCAGAGAGGCTGTGGAGTTTCCTTCTCTGGAGACTTTCCAACCTCCCTGGCTCTGTTCCTGTGTGGGCTGCCCTGGGTGACCCTGCTCTGGCAGGGGGGTTGGACTCGAGGATCTCCAGAGGTCCCTTCCAACCCCCACCATCCTATGATCACAAAAAGCAAATAATGTATCTTGGAGATCAGCTGGCATTGTTTTCAGAGCCAGTGCTGAAAAGATTTCAGAATGGAGCACCAAGTCCAGTACCGGTGTGAAGGAGGCCTGTGTTAGCGGGGAAGAGACATGCTGTGCTTGTTTGAAATGGAGCTGGATCCTTCTGGTAGTGCTGCAGAGGTGATCCAGGGCCATGTATGTTCCTTGTGACCTCATGCTCAGTGAAGACAAAGTCAACTCGCTACATTCAAAGGAAAAAGAGAAGCCCCAACTATGAGAGGTTTTTTTGTTTTCCCCTTTCAAACGCAAACTACAGAAAGCTGTTCATGGGGTTCACATTCCAAGGTGCACTTGTCCAAGGCAGTACTTAACAGGCTTATGAAACCACAGCCATTTAAATGGGAGGAGAAAGGAAAATAAGTAATTTATAAGTGCAGGGCAATGATACCCATATAGAAAGATGGACTATTTTCTTTTTGCATGTGAAGCTTCAGTTGCTTTTACTACAGTCATGTGAAATAAATCGTGAGGCCCTCTGAATGCTGGTGATAACCTCGATTCCCTTGGGTGTGCTGATATTTGCTCTGCAGACAGTGACAGCTCTCCTTACTTACTGTACAAGGAGTTAATATGAGAAGGTAGATCTTGCTGGTTTGTTAATATTCTTTTGTGCTATTAATGAGCTCTGTCGTTTATAGCAGGAGGGATGTATATTGTTGGGATACCTCGCCTCTCTTGAAGTAGGTGCTGAATAAATTGAGCTACATAAAGAAGAACATGCTTAGCACAGTTTTCAAAGTGGTTGCATGTTCAGGACCTGGCATCTTTGGATTGTTTCTTTTCCTCTTCTGTGGCAGTTTCTCTGAAACTCCTCATTAATACAACAATCTATTTGTAGCCTACTTACAACCTGGGGAGTGCCTGATGGTGCTTTGGTGCTGGAGCTTTAAGTGAACCAACCCCAAACTACTTACCTTAAGTTTTGTGCAGGTAAGTAACATGTACACGTCTGCTCTTCCTGAATCCTTTCCTAGGAGGAAGGCTACTCACTGTGGCAACACCGTGCAGGTTTGAGATGCATTTCATGTGGTGACCAGAGAGATGCACGTGAACATGGAATGCTTTTAAAGACGGTGTGTTCACCTTCATCTGTGGGTTGTAGCAACAGAGCCTGAAGACTATGGGTGCAACACAGTAGAGAGTTGTATCTTTGGGTTTAATGGTTCCTTCAGTACAAGCTGGAAAAGTAGCTGGTAGCATCCACGCATAGACTGCCCTTTTAAAAGGGAGGGACCACATGTATTTATACCAGTCCTCCATATGAATTGATTTGGGAGTCAAGGGGTAGCATCTTGGTGCTGGCTTAGGAATCTGGGGATGGTATTTGCTTACAGCTTTTAAGGGCAGTGACACAATGGCTTTATTTGTGTTGCACAGCATAATAACATTAATCCTAATGAGACAATGTAGAAAATGAGTGACATACAATGCAACAGCTCAGTGGCTGGAACACTGCTCCCGACTGTGACTGGAAATAACACCTTACCCCCAGCCAGCTCTGCCCGTAGGATGGATGTGATGTCAATATGCTGTTGAATATCCCATTGGCCAGTTCAGTTTGTGGTCCCCTCCCAGCTGCTTGTGAAAATTAACCCTATTCCTAAGCCAGGACAAGCAACCCCAACCCCTTTTTTTGCAGAACCCATGCGCTCCGTGGGTTCAGAAGAATTGCAGCAGGTTTGGGAGGAGGCTTTTGCTGCTGTAGCCAAACTAGAATGTATTTTTCTTGCCTCTCAGCAAACTTAGGGAATAACCTGTAATATCTTAATTCTCTTGGTCGGTTTTATAACAATGTGGAAGGCTTGAACTGAATGACAGCAGCATGGAAAGTCCTGTTGGGTTGGATTTCCTGAAAGAGCTTGCGGCCTCGTCCCGTTCGCAGTGCTGACATCCAACCTTGGATGCCTTTTGCCATCGTTCGTTGAGAACAAAGGCTGTGCCAGAGATTATTTTTATACTTTGAGATATCATCTGTTGAGATCATGCTTGGACACAGCTCTTAATTCTTTTGTAAGTGAAGCCAGCGAGCGCTGAAGCATTCGCCACTCGCATGTGAGAATGAAGTTGCTTTCAAGCTGTCCCCAAGATCACTTTCTCTGTGAAGGGGATGAAGCTGTAAACAGGGTTTGAGGTTTTTCGGCGTCAGATGTTCAAAGGGAGTGCAACCCATTGGTTGGGAGAGACATCTGGGAGTCGGAAAAATCTTTTTGCTGTTCCAGATGCTGCTTTTAACTGGCTGCCTGACCTCTTCACTGCTCAGTGTTTGGGCTTCTGAGACTTGCCAGCTGTTCTGCGGTTCTCTGTCAGCCTTGTAGCACTTGACCCTTCAGCTACCAGAGGCTCTTTTCTGTCTTGCCTGTCATTTTGTGTGCTTCTGCAGTAGTTACAGCTCACTTTCTGCTGTATGCCATTCCTCTCTAGCCTTGCCGGCTTCACAGGATAAGACACCTGAAGGGGAAGCCTGGGCAGAAACCTGGAGGATGAGGGACCACTCCATTCTCATCATACCTTCACTTTCTCCCATCACACTGCTAGCAGCAACCTTGTCTTGGAACTATGTGCTACCATGTGAAGTAAAAGCTGAGGGCATAGTTGGGGATCTTATGAATGTTTAGAAATACCTGCGGGGTGGGTGTCAAGTAGCAGGGACCAGGCTCTTGTCAGTGGTGCCCTGGGATAGGATGAGAGGTGATGGTAGCAAGGGGAAACACGGGAAGTTCCACCTCAACATGAGGGAAAACTTCTTCACTGTGAGAGTGACAGTGCCCTGGAACAGGGTGCCAAGGGAGGTGGTGGAGTCTCCTTCTCTGGAGACTTTCCAACCCCCCCTGGCTCTGTTGCTGTGTGGGCTGCCCTGGGTGACCCTGCTCTGGCAGGGGGGTTGGACTCGATAGTCTCCAGACGTCCCTTCCAACCCCTACCATTCTGTGATATATGCATAATAAGTTACATGAAGGGTTTAAAAAATGAGTAGATGTAGCACTTGAGGCTATGGCCTGTTGGTTAGGGAGATGTTGGGATGAAGGTTGGACTTGATGATCCTAGAGGTCCTTTCCAACCATACTGATTCTGTGAGTCTATCCGCCAGCTTGAGCTGAGTTCAGCCTGGCTGAACAGAGAGCTGTGTCTGGAACTCAGAGCAAAAGGAAAGTCCTATGGAAGGAAGGGCAGGCAAATCAGGAAGACTAGAAAGATTCCATGATGCTGTGCAGGGAGAGAATTAGAAAGGCCAAAGCCCAACTGGAACTTAATCTGGTACTGCCGTAAAAGACAATAAAAAGTGTTGCTATAAATACATTAACAGCAAAAAGAGAGCTAAGGAGAATCTCCATCCTCTGTTGGATGTGGGGTAAATATAGTGACCAAGGATGAGGAAGAGGCTGAGGTACTCAATGTCTTCTTTGTCTCAGTCTTTAATAGTAAGACCAGTTGTTCTCAGAGTGCCCAGCCCCCTGAGCTGGAAGACAGGGACAGGGAGCAGAATGAAGTCCCCGTAAGCCACACGGAAATGGTCGGTGACCTGTTACACCACTTAGACACACAGAGGTCTGTGGGGCAGGATGGGATCTACCCAAGGGTACTGAGGAAGCTGGTGGAAGGGCTCACCAAGCCACTTTCCATCATTTTTCAGCAGCCCTGGCTAAGTGGGGAGGTTCCAGTTGACTAGGAGTTAGAAAAAGTGTGATGCCCATTTACAGGAAAGGCTGGAAGGAGGATCCACGGAACAGTCTGAACTCAGTGCCAGGGAAGGTCATGGAGCAGATCCCCCTGAGTGCCATCACGTGGCACATACAGGACAACCCAGTGATCAGGCCCAGTCAGCCCAGGGGTGTATGAAAGGCAGGTCTTGTTTGACCAACCTGATCTCCTTCTATGACAAGGTGACCTGCTCGGTGGATGAGGGGGAGGCTGTGGATGTTGTTTACCTGGGCTTTAGTAGGCCTTTGACACTGTTTTGCACAGCCTTCTGCTGGAGACACTGGCTGCTCTTGGCTTGGATGGGTGTACTCTTCAGTGGATAAAACCCATGTCTGTCTGTCTGGGCCCAGAGCATGGTGGTGAACGGAATTAAATCCAGTTGGGAGCCAGTCACAAGTGGTGTCCCCCAGAGCTCAGTACTGGGGCCTCTTCTCTTTAATGTCTTTATCAATGATCTGGACAAGGAAATCAAGGGCACCCTCAGTAAGTTTGCAGATGACACCAAGTTGGGCAGGGCTGTTGACCTGGTTGAAGGCTCTACAGAGGGGTCTGGACAGGCTGGATGGATGGACTGTGGCCAGTGGTGTGAGGTTCAACAAGGCCAAGTGTCAGGTCCTGAACATGGATCACAGCAACCCCAGGCAACACTCCAGGCTTGGGGAGGAGGGGCTGGAAAGCTGCTTGGCAGAAAGGGACCTGGGGGTGCTGGTGGACACCTGGCTGAACACGAGCCAACAGTGTGGCCAAGAAGGCCAATGGCATCCTGGCCTGGATCAGGAATTGTGTGGCCAGGACTAGGGATGCGATTCTGTCCTTGCCCTGGTGAGGCCACACCTGGAATACTGGGTTCAGTTTTGAGCCCCTCGCTTTGAGGTGAGACATTGAGGTGCTGGAGCAGGTCCAAAGAAGGGCAATAAAGCTGGTGAAGGGTCTAGAGCACAAGTCTTATGAGGAGAGGCTGAGGGGCCTGGGTTGTTCAGTTAGAGGAGGCTGAGGGGAGACCTTATTGCTCTCTACAGCTGCCTGGAGGGAGGGTGTAGTGAGGTGGGCATTGGTCTCTTCTCCCAAGTGACAGGATGAGAGGCAATGGCCTCCAGTTGCACCAGTGGAGGTTTAGGTTGGATAGTAGGAAAAAAATTCTTCAGAGAAAGGGTTGTCAAGCCCTGGAACAGGCTGCCCTGGGAAGCAGTTGATTCACCGTCCCTGGAGGGAGTTAAGATGGGTAGATGTGGTGCTGAGGACCATGGTTTAGGGGTGCCCTGGCAGTGCTGGGTTAACAGTTATCTTGATCTTTAAGGTCTCTTCCAACATAAACGATTCTGTGATTCTGGTGAGGGGAAGTGCAGAAGTGTTCAGACCTCACCTATATGGTTTCAAGCGTGCACGCCTATACTGACACTTGTCACGGCCACAGAAGATGACTATTCACACTCCAGGTGATGCTTTCCAAGGTGCCTGACAGAATTTGTGAGCTGATTTCCATTGCAATCCAGAAAAAGTCGAATACCTTCTTATTTTCTTTATAAATTCTCTAGTCCTGTTTTATTTGGGCTATTTATAGCTGTGCCTGCATTCCCGTGAGCAAACAGTAGCTTGGGAAAGTCTGGGGAGTGTAGAAGTGTCTCCAGGATCACTCTGGCCTGGAAATGCCAATCACGTACTGAGAGTTCTGTTTGACCAAGACCTCAGTTTTCTGGCAAAATGATTGGGTCTTGGTTTGGGAAACGATCCCCAAGTGCATTGAAGATTAATGGGAGCCTTTCCCTTAGCTTCACTGGCTGGTGGATCGGGCTTCCTACGATCTGATTGCTGATAAGACCTCTCAGAATGAATTTTTTTTTTTTTTTTTTTTGCCTAAGTTTGAATTATTTAGGTCTTGGAAGTGAAATTCTTCCAAGTAAAATATCTTCAGACTGACCCTGATGGGACAAAAATTAGAGTGGGGAATGCCGAGCAGCCGGATGTATCCGTGATGAGGAGTGTTATTGCCAGCAGGGCAAAAGTTTTCTCGGGGAGAACCATCTGGATGAAACCTCAGTATCTGTTCCGAAGGCTTACGGAGGAAAGCTCCTGGCAAGAGTCCTGCAGCAGCTTTTGGGAAAGCACAAGAGGAGAACGTTTGGCAACCTGTCATCGGCAGGGACAGAACTTGAGACCCGCTCCTTGCAACGCGCATCTTGTAATGCTCAGCACTAGTGGAAAGTCAACTCTCTTTCTAAATATTTTAATTTTTTTCACCTCTCTTAGATGTGTTTGGGTTTTTTTCCTTGTGTGTGATATCCTGTTGACACAACAGATGAGCAGCAACTGATTGGAAGCACCCCGATGGTGAGAACTAGGCTGGTCTTTGGCTTCCTGCAGCAGTTGCTCGCCTGTGTTGTAGCAGAGATTCGGGTGCCTTGAGGGGTATTATGGGTAAGATAAATGCAGACAATGTTTTCACATGCGAAATGGTTTTATGAGGTTGTTACTCGGCCAGAGCAAATCAAGTGAAATCAGAAGGAAACTCACTGGACAGAGGCAGCACTTCAGACCTGAAAGATGCTGATAACCTTCGGCTTCGTCTCTTATGCTTTATCTAGCTCATGGGGAAACAAGTAGGGAGGAATGCAAAATTAGACATCACTTGGAAAGTGAGTTATATCTCGTCGTGTAAGTGTTGCGGTGTTGAAATAGTCAAATTTTATATAAAACTCTGGTGTCACGAAAATTTTTTATTAATTTTGCACGTGGGTGTCTACCTAGATGTATTTGACAGATATGCTCATCAACGACCGACTCCATCTCTGCTCCAAAATGGCATTCTTCTACTGGCTATCTGTGAACGTGTCCAACGTGGAGAAGTCATCTCCATGCAGCGTTGTGTTGCTTGCCCTTTGGGAGAGCAAGTGTTGGGGGGGGAGTTTAGACCTTGCCACAGGCTGGAGAGGTACAATTCTGGGACGGGCACTTCGATGGCTCTTCATTTTTATTCCTTTTGTGCCGGGCTGACATTGGGCTGCAGAAGACCTGATAGAGCCTCTGAGCAAGAGCAAAGGTGAAGAAGGGTTGCTGGAACAGAACGCTGCTGCTGTTTTTGCGTGCTTGAAATACGCTCTCTTGGCCATGAGAAATCTCGATGAAAATAAAAACACCCTGCAAACTATCAGGGATCCTTGCCAAGTCGCTCATCTCGGTGGAATCCTGAGACTGTTCGTTGTAGCTGGATTTCCTGGGCTTTAATGGCTTTCTCTGACTGTTTCCTGGCAAAGTGCTGGGATCTGGGGGAGCTGCCCATTTCCTTATTTCAAGTATTGAGTGAGTGGTAGCTGAGGAGAAACACCTCCCTGCTTTCTGTGGCACCGGCGCAGCAATTCCGCGTTGATGAGGAGATCCTAAGTGTAGTTATTTGTCTTCTGGGCAGGCTAGTGAGAGAGGCAGATGCCCTAACGGGAGCAGAAAAAGGTTGGATGGGGACCAGCAGCGCTAGATGGCAATGGGCTCCGTGGGCCAGGAGAAGCTGGTGCGGAGCCAGCGCATCAGGGAACGTTTCTCGTTCTGTTTACTTTGCTCTCCCAACGTCCAGACAAGCCCAGGGGAGTTAGCCCAGGACCAACCCCAAACAAACAGACCATGTAGCATTTGTTCAGTTCTGGTCATTACCTAAACTGGAGGTCGGCCAAGTCAGTAGAGTTGACTTTGGCAGCAAGTCCAAGTTGCGTTTCCCGTTCAGAAGACGGGGTTGAGGAATATGCTCCATTAAGTGTTTGAAAATGCCTGGCTTTCTGCCTCGTCCTATGAGAGCAAGAGGACTTGGAATATGCTGATGTAATTCCACACTTTGTCATGTGTTATTTACATACTGTTTGCACCTCGCTGTTCTCTGCAGCAGCGCCAGTGCCCCGATATTTCTGCAATTTATTTTTACGATCCTGGTGTTGCAACAGCTGTAAAAACAACTGGTGAAAGCGAGCCAGCTGCTCGGATGCCTGATTCCCAGTCTGGTTTGTAGCAGGCAGATTCTGAAAGGAAAGGAGAGACGGAAAACAGCGAGTAAACTTAATCTCACGACTAAGTACAGTTCCTCTGAACAAAAACAAGTTAGGAAATTTTATCTGCTGGGGAGAATTGAACCAGCTCCTTTGCGCACAAAGCGTCCAAGGGTAAGCTACTGCTTTAGAGGAGATCTGACCCTCGCCTGCAAGGATTTGGGAGCAGAAGAACGTGACCTCTGCTACACCTCACTTGTTTTAGTATTGCAGAAATACTTGTAAAGGTATAAATTTTACCGGACAAAAGAGGTGTAGATCAGTGAACGTTTTCCTTGGCTCGCTAAAATCCAAGCGCTTAATTTATACCCTGGCACCAGCGCCGGTGAAATGTGACTCGGTGGAACGAAGTCAAAAATGGCCTTCCAGCCAAGTAGGAAATGAGGAAATTGCTTTTGACTTGGGTATTGAGGTTCTTGTTTGTGGCCCAGTGTACTAGGGACCCGGTGTCCTTAACGCTGCGGCGATGCACATAATTACCGCGTTTAAACTCCTCTTTTGTTCCTGCCTTGAAGCTGGGCCAAGCAGCAGAGGTGAACTGAGCAGGTTAGCTGAAGCTGAGAGCTGTGATTTTTATTTTTTTTTCCTGTGTTTATGCAGCACAGAGCATGGGTAATGATTTTGTTCCTTGCTTTTCTCTTTTCTTCAGCTGCAATAATTGACCTGCTGTATACGATGCTTTCCTTAACGTATTTGCTAACTTGCTTTCTGAGGGTATGAGTTCAAAGGCTGCTTCTTAGCATCTGGCCCAGCCAGCAGCCAGCAGCATCCAAGGCGTTTCTGCTCATAAGCAGAAAAATGCTCATTATGAGTTGGGTGCCTTTCTTCTAGAGAGAATAATCTCATACAGCACAGATGAAATCCGGCCTCGTTCCCGCCACGTTTTCATCACACATGGTGATAAGCAGAGGTAGGGTACAAGACAGTTTAATAAAGGCAGCTTTATGTGGATGAAATCGGGTCCTGGAGATTATCTGGTCATTGTTTGTTGCAAATAATTTCACTGAACCTGTCTTGTTCCTTCTAAAGAGCTACGGTAACAAGTGAGAGAGGCCGGGCATGCAGAGATAAAGCTGTAAGGGGTTCAGAAGGCTGCTTGGCCATTGTTTTGTTGCATTCATAGTTAATTATTACAGTCCAAAGTGAACAAAAAGAAATACTACAGGAGCCCTGACCACCCCAGAGCGCAAGCACACGCTTAAGAAGAAGGCACTGAGAAAGTAAGCGATTCATTTTGCTAGTGGTAGCTGAATCCATTTGCAGCTCCAGGTTGGAAAGAGCCGAGGTTGGGTTCAGAAACTCCTTGCAACATCTGATACACTGGTGCCTGTACTCTGATGGTACTTAAACCCTCACAGAAACCTTCAGTCAGTGTCATCTGAGGGTTTGACAGACCGTTTGTCCTTGTTAGGGTGTAACAGTAATCCCAGGCACAAAAAAACAGCTTTGCTCTGCTGAGAGCCAGGCACGTTTGTATGATTTGCAGGGACACTTTGCTCAAGCCCAGCTTGAACAAAAGCCCAACTAGAACTTAATCTGGCTACTGCTGGAAAAGATGATAAAAAGTGTTGCTATAAATCAAGAGCAAAAGGAGGACTAGGGAGAATCTCCATCCTTTATCACCTGAGAGGGGAACCACGGTGATCGAGGATGAGGAAGAGGCTGAGGTACCGAACGCCTTCTTTGCCTTAGTCTTTAATAGCAAGACCAAGTTGTTCTGCCTGGCAGAAAAGGGCCTGGGGGTGTTGTTGGGCAATCAGCTGAACATGAGCCAGCCATACATCCAGGTGGCCAAGAAGGCCACGAGCATCCTGGCTTGGGTCAGAAAGAGTGTGGCCAGCAGGAGCAGGGAAGTGATTGTCCCTCTGTGCTTGGCACTGGTGAGGCTGCCCCTGGAATACTGGGTTCAGTTTTAGACCCCTCGCTTTGAGGTGAGACATTGAGATGCTGGTGCAGGTCCAAAGAAGGGCAGTAAAGCTGGTGAAGGGTCTAGAGAATGGGAGGCTTCATTGCAAAGGACAAATTGCAGGATCACAACTTGGTATTCTTCTCAGAGCAAAGACAGACTAGATGGAGTCCTCCTCAGATGCCGGCCCATGAAGAAGAGCTTGGCCCTTGTGACCACTCAGCTTTATACTGAATATGACACACACAGAATCATTTATGTTGGAAAAGATCATCAAGTCCAACCATTAACCCTAATCTATCAAGTCCACCACCAAGCCCTATCCCCTCCCATCTCTCATTGGTCAGTTTGAGGTCACCTGTCCTGTCTGCTCCTCACTGCAGATATGACCTTTTACTCTCTGCAAGTGACTTTGGTCAGAGATGGCAGCTGGAGAAGTTGTTCCGAAGGAGGATGAGTGTGAAGAGCAGGAAGCAAGGAGCCAAAGGAAAGATGGGCTGAAAACCAATCCTCACTGGAATCTATTGATCTATTTATTTCTTCTTGCTTGGTTATATTGTAATGTATTTTACACTGATGTAACTACCCAAACAAAGTACTTGTGCTAATTGGGTGGTCGTGTCTATCAGCTCAATGTGTGTCTCCATTTTTAATCTACTTTAGAAGCTGAACACAATTTCAGTGCTGATGTCTGTTAACTGTGTTCAGGAACAGTATTATTGCTGTAGAGGAGATGGGAGCAGGACTCTTGTGCTTGGACCCACCAGTCTGCTTTTCACCACTCAGACCAGGAAGCTTTGGTCAGGATGTTCTTAGCCAGACGTGTCTCCTGCCTGCAATGTCTAGAGGATTTTTTATTTTCTTTTTCCCACCTTGATGTTTAGAAACAATAAATACAATACCTATAAAGCTGACTTTCCCAGGCCCTAACCACAGTGCAAGTTCCTGACTAGGCAAGAAAGGCTTCCTCCAGCTGGTAGTCTAGAAAGAAAAGAAATGTGATGTTCTTCAACCACGTAGGCAGTGAAATGTCACCATTCATTTTGCACGCTGCTGTGATTGTGGTTATAGTCACACTGGATTCTGTTTGGGTCTGTGCTATTTGGCACATGTAGGTCTCAGCTGGATTTGTATTTCAACTGAAGATACCAGAACTTGCAACTCAACATCCTGAGTTTGTTGAGCTCTGGGCTTAATGGAGGATCAGGAAGAGCCTTTTGAGCTTGTAGAAGGGGATATACAGCTACTCTTGTATTTACTGTCACCGTCCCATTAAATGGACTTCAGTAAAACAAAGGAAACAAAAAAGCCTGCTTGTCTTGTAGGGTACATTTAAAGCCTAGAGAAGCAGATCATAGAATGGTAGGGGTTGGAAGGGACCTCTGGAGATCATTGAGTCCAACCCCCCTGCCGGAGCAGGATCTCCCACGGCAGTCCACACAGGAAAGATGCTTCTTTATTCCCTGGAAAGCCTGTCAGGAACCTTCCCTGAGGAGATCTGGCAGGGGGAAGCACGCTGCTTTCCATAGTCTGAAGATGTCTGGAAATTCATTCCTTGCCACTGCCTGTAGTCCAGCAGAGATCACCTCAAGGAGCAGCTGATGTCTTCCTCTGTGTCCATTAAAATATCCTACAGTGTACTTGGAACAAACCTTTTGCCTCTTGCTTGCCTTTTAGCAAGTCAGTCAGGGGTCATCCTGGGAAAGCAGCACCATGGAGAAAGACCTTGGAGTCCTAGTGGACAATAAGTTCTCCATGGGACAGCAATGGGCCCTTGTGACGTATCACTGAGCAGCAAATAATATTTTTGAGCATAATTCAACCTGTAGGAAAGGCAGTATCAATAGCTCAAAAATCCATAACATCAATAAAGGTCAAGTAATACAGTATTGGTAAGGTGATGACAATAATATGAAGACTTAATATGCTAGTATTTAATATTTTCAAACAGTAACTAGCAAAAGGGCATTGGTGAAATACTTAATAGCTTCTTGGTTTACTTTTTTAATATGCTGATTTAGAAATTATAATAAAATACTCTAACAGATGTGAAATTTCATAATTTGATTATGGAAGTATGGTTGAATATGGCATTCTTTGTCAATTGTAATAATTTTTCAGCTTTTCAGAATCATATCCATTAGTAATAATTCTGATTCATGCAAAACTTTTTGTACATTAATATAATGCTCATTCAAATGAATTCTGTAATCCTCGGCAACATGCTCTTCAAGTATTTGTTTTCTTTCTGAGAGAGAGAAACAGGGGGGAAACTTTCTGCTTTTCTAAAACACACTGAGAAGACTCAAAATGTCAGAAATCACTTTCTCAGACTATAGAGTGTATCTCATATACCAATAATGGAATTCAATGAGCTCTGAATAGCCCTCTGTTGAAAGTATTTAGCAGTTCTTCCTACATGGTTTATGGGGCATTTTATTCAAACCCCAAATATCTTTCTGCCACTCAGTTTGAGGACAGATTCTTGTATTAATTCTCTAAGGACCACAATAATAGACTTCTTGTTAAAGGAAGCTGAAGTCTATGTTTCGTTATTCTGATGCCTCTAAAGAAGAATCCTCCTTCAGACTAACAGTACCAAATAATTCCTTGTATTTGCATGTGGAGTTACCAATACAAAATGTGCTGTCTGTGCTAATGATCAGCACCTCTGCTTTGACAGAAACAAGTTCTGAAAGCGGGTGCACAGCCCATTTAGCACAAATTGTCAGGTCTGCCTTTAGATCAGTCCCAATGCCATCAATATTACAACTTCTAGTTCCAAAGAGTCATAGATTCCTTAGTCACCTACATGATTCATGCAGAAGTCTGGGAAAGTCAGGAAATCATTTCCTGGATGAGCTCAAGAACTAATAGATACCATTGAAGTTAGGGACCATGTCAACTTTTTGAGTATTTATGCCACTCAGTCCAAGCAAAACAGTTCTGTGATTAGTCCTAAAAAGGTCATTTCTTATTATTGCCTTATTAGGAGTTTTCCGAAACACCTAATGAGAAATAGAAGTTACATAACATCAGTGACTAGACTAGGTTATTAGTAGCAACAGTACTTGGGAAAATCTCCGCTTCTAATAATCTATCATACCCACTGACAAAAACAATTTGGCAGAGATTGCTAAAACCATATAAATAAACATAGTTAAAGACATTTAAGGTAAAATGAAATTATTATTTTTTAAGCATTTATTAGTTTTCTATTTTATGTGGACGTAGTTACTGCCCCTGATTCACGTAAATGACTTCTTAAATATCTGATCCTCAGCAGATTGAATAAGCCAAATTTATACAATAGAAGCAAAGAGAATGTAAGTAGAAGAGATCAATGATTAAACAATCTTAATCTAACAAAACAATGTGTGTGGTATGACAACTATTTTAATTGTGTGAAAAATACTGGGGATTTTGATGAGATTTGTCTTGCAAAGCAAGTTATTTCTACAGGTAAGTTTGCAAGGTAAAGTTGTTTAGGAGGAGAGTTTTGTAATCACTGAGATAAATATCTCTCACCCAGACTTGAGAAGGATAATTCTGCAGTAACTCGTCTTGACTAGTTGGAGTTTATCCTGACCGGCCATTTGTTGAAAATACAAGTATACAGCAGTGTTATTAGTGGTGTTCAAATCCATAAGGAAAACACCATCTAGATAAGAATTTAACACTCTAAATCAGGAGGACAAAACACTTCAAAGATGTATTTCCTAAAGATTACAGCATTTACGAATGCAGGTTCTTTGGGAAAGTAGAGAGGTTTATGCACTTAGATCCCCAAAGCACATATGAAAATCCCAACTCTCACCTGTACAGAGGAGACCAAGTCCTGTCCTATGTATCTGTAGGAGAGCTACACATAACCTATCCAGGGAGGCAGGAAGGAATTCAAAGTATAATTGACACTGCAGTACTTTATCCTATACTGGGCAAGCACCCTGCTGATATCAGAGAGCAATACCAGCAATTATAGCTGATTGGTTTGGAAGTAGGTGTCTTATGAAGATGCCTACATAGTTCTGTAAGAAAATTCTTTTGTAGAAAAAGTATACACATCCTTTAGGAATTCTAAAATCTTGATAGTCAGTTTATTAGTTTCAGTGGTACCTGTCTGACCTTTCTTAAAAGAAAATCAAGCAACTGTGCTGCTGTCACTGATACTTGTGTACCCTACAAGAGTACTGACAATCTTCTTCTGATTGCTGTTGCCTGAATTGTTCCCTCCCACAGCTACCACATGAGTCTGTCCTTTGAATGTAAGTGCTCCATTCTGGGTTCTCACTTGCTGCACAATGACTTTGCAGATTAATAGCTGAACTCTTGTTTCTGATCTTAAGACTACTGTTATTAGTCACTGGAGTAAGAAATCAAAGCAAGTTTCAGCTATCAGCCAGGAACTTAGGCTTCTCTCTTTCCCCTGCAGTGCTATCGGGTTGAACCACCATGCTCCCCCATGCATGCTGTGTTTCTGGCTTCATTTCCCTGTGTACATAGTTAACAGCATGTATTTCAGCAACAGGAAAGATGGAGACAGCAGTGCGCTTGCCCAGCTTTATAAGCTAAGTCAGGATGCTTTCTTGAAAAACGTGTTTGGACTTAGGCTGTGGAGGAAGTTGAACATAGGGCTTGTACTTTCTGGGTGAGTGCTCTGACCAGCAGAATGTACTGCCCATGATCAGCAGGCCTAGCAACAGCTGGCTTTGGAAAACTGAAGGAGCTGCACTTTTATGTGTTCCTTTTCGGTTTTAAAATACAAGATTCCTTTTAATCTGACAGTTATTTTCATTGTCCTTGGCCACAGTACAATAAAGGACTAATCAGCCAGTCAGTCAAACTGGCAAAGCAGCATTTACTGGTATTGCAGAGTGAGTACACATAGAGTTATGATGAAGAACCCTTCCCTATTCTGTTCACAGAGCTTTGAATGGAAGTTCTAGAGCTTGAATTTATTTTTTCTTTTTCTTTCATTGGGATTTTCTTCAGCTACAGAGTATTGAATACATACCTTCACTTTCTTGCTCTATTTCACAGCCTATCCAATGTTTCAAATGTTTTGCCATTGATGATTCATCACCGTTGGATTTTTTACTGAAAACTTCACTGAAATTTCCTGATAATCTTTTCTCAGCCCTTGGATAGAACATTAATGTATGTCATAAAGCATTGGTAAAAAAATATATTTTATAAGAAACTTGAGGTATGAGTATCCCTCTTCTATTTTTGGTTCACTCTTGTTGCTTTATTATTGTTATTTTTTGCAGTTCCTTCATATCATCCTTTAAACAAGGGGGACTGAATTTTCTGAATTTCGAGTCCTTTTCCTATTTGATTACATAGGGGTCTCATAAATATCATGTACTTCAGAAAGATTGAAGTAGGATATGATATAGGCATTGGATTAGTTTGATCTTTGTAAGAATGTCTTCTGAAGGAATAGAACTACCTCGATATAGCAGGGAAATTTTGGATGGGTGATGGGAGATTTCAAGAGCTGAAAAGTAATCTGAGAGCTCTATCACACTGACATGTCATTAGGAAAGATGAACAAGTAGAACAAATCAGTAAATAAATAGCAAATAACTGCCAAGGCATAGAGTGGTCATCCAAGAATTTTAAACATTAAATTCCTTCCTTGAAAACTGTGATGTGTAACATAACCAGTCAGGAGAGCAGAAGATGACAGACACACCACCAGTTTTTAAAAACCACTTCAGGGGTGGTATGAGGAACTACAATATCCAGAGTTTGACTTTCATGGGTAGCAAGCAGATTGAAATTACTGCAAAATTGAACTAGTAGAAATTTTAATAAATTAAGATGAGGGAAGAATCAACATGTATTTTGAGAGAGAAAAGTAACAATCATGAGGCTTAGCTAGTGATTCTTGTGTATTTGAATTTGTAAAATGCTTCTTTGAGAAAGGTACCTTGCTAAAAGCTCTCAAAGAAACTACGCTGTCACGGAACAGGAGCAATGATCATCCAAGGGCTAGCAACTGGATGGGAGATGCAAAATCACAATAATTTTTCACAAATAATAACAATCATTATCTACAGAGGCCCAGATCCTGCTGTGCAAGCTATTAGTAAATGACAAAAGAAAGGTGTATTGAAGCAGGAAAGTTTGCAGAAGATAAAAAGCTGAGCAGCGAAGTCACAACTAAAGCAAGGAGTTGAAGGAAGTTTTAGCCAATTCTGAGCAGCCAGACAGTAAAATCTCTTGTATCACACATGCTTAACCAATTCATACAAATGCACTTGAAAGAGCTCTTAGCTGTTACTGCTCATGAAAGGGATTTGGGAATTACTTGGATAGGAAGCACCATGCTCTGTGGCAAGAAAAGACAAAATGAATATTACAATTATTTCCTTATGACTTGAATAAAGAACAAACCAGGAAAACATTATAATGCTATTGTACCCATCTTAAATCTCAAGTACATGTGCTTATGGTCATTCATGTCAAGCACCAGAGTAGTGGCACTAGATAAGACACAGAAGTTTAACAGTAGTGATCAGAACCAATTAATAGGTTCTATACAAGGGAAACTGAATAGGACATCTCTTTGTGGAAAATATGATTAAAATTGGATAGGACATAAAATCAGTGGTATAAAGATGGCTATTCATTGTTTCTCAAAAGTGCAAAAACTATAGAGTGATTGTAAACAAACTAAAGGAAATATGGTTTTTTACGTGTTATTTAATTGAATTGCTGTACTCACTGCTAAAGGATGCTTTGGAAATCAAAACTATAGACAGATTTAAAAAGGGACCAGACAAATACATGGAAGATATGTCTCTTGTTTACTATTGAATTCAGTGGTCCAAAACGCTTTTAAACTTAATTGTGAGAAATAAGGACAACTTTGTATTTTCCTGTTTCTTATACTCTTTCTCTGAATGGTCACAGTTGGTCACTGCACAGAATGCTGAAATAGATGGACCTCTGGTCTGACCGGTGTTGCAGTTCTTAGGGTCTTGTGACAGATGCTTTTTCTTTGACTGTGTTCGGTGTCATGCTGAAGCAACATCAGTTGAGCAATATGAGAAGTTCAGTATAAAAATAACATCCTTTTCAAAGTATTCTTTCCGTTTGTATCTACCACGCTTCTCTACCATGGCAGGCATTGCCAGTAGCTAAAAATACAGAACCCCATAAATAACATCGGTACCAATCATGTGTGGCAGTGATATGCTTCTACCATATTTGTACTCATAATTTCTTTTATCAGTTTTACTAATTCATAATTGTCAATTGCTTGCCTCAGGTACTCTGGTAAAAGTATGGCATTGACACATGCACTGAAAACTAAAAAAAATCAGGCTTTGTTACATTAGAAGCAGAACTGTGAATTCTTCAGTCAGACACCTGATTAAGCACAATCTGCTCTGCGGCCATTCTTAACAAAAAGAGGAATCGATTAAATGGTCTTCTGATCATTACCATAGGAGCATTACAAAGGGAGAAAGCCAGTTTTGAAATGAGTGGCTCCAAGATAAGCAAATTCAAACCAGTCCCTTTATACCCTTGCACCGGGCTAGGAGCAGCAAACTTGGCAATGCAGATATATCTGCCAGTGCAAACATGGTATTTACCACGTCTTTTAAATGGCTATCTTTCTTTTGGGAGTACTAATTTCTTTTCACAACATAGCCACCGGTAGGGCAAATCTGTGATAGCTGTGGTTATCCCAGGGACATGGTTTATTTATGATATGGTAGCATATAACACTGAAGAGTGGCAGCGTATGTGGGAAATCAATTCATTACGTTTCTCCAGTTCCAACCGCTTCTGAACTGTGGCTACAGAAAGATCCAAAAGATAAAAATGGTTTTTCTCTCCTAAAAGAATACCTGCTAAGAAAGCTAAGCAGCCATTAGGTCATGACTAGGAATTGGTATAGAAAGGGAAGGACTTCCTAACTTTTTCACTTATTTTTGCAAAAGAACCAGAAACATGCATATATTTCCTTGCATGTTTATCTGAAGAATGTGTCAGCAACAGCCTACCACTTTCTGTAGTGAGAATGCATTGTGCGGAAATATGTCAACACACAAAATCAGATACTGGATTGAAGAAGTGCATAGAATAAGTCTATTTTTAATGCATGTTAAAATATGCCTTTTGCTATTTAGGTTGAATAAATTGAACTGTTACTTTCCATGTAACCCAACGACCTCCCATGGCTTTTATTTTCAGTACAGTGTTGTAGAAATAAATAAATAAATTCCCTCAGGATCCCTAAGGTATTCTGCTATGAGAGATCTGAACTGAGATAGCTGGAGGCAAGAAAGAGCACAGTTCCCAACTATGATACTGTTCACTGTATTACTATTAGAAAAGTACCATTTAATTGTCATTCCATAAGCATCTCTTGTTTAAATGGCTGAAGATCTCTTCTGGTAACAAAATTTTGTTTCATTTTGTGAAATGCATGGTCTTGAGTTTAAGCTGCTATAAAGCTATGTATTTCCTGTGTTTAAAATGCAACTGATTAATACAACTTTTATCTCATATTAAACTCATAGATTTGATTTTGTTGTCTAAATAAGACCTATACTCTGTTCATCCCTTTGCTTTAAGCATAAGATAAGCCTATAAAAGTAACATATATATCCTAAAGATCTCAAGGGTTCAGTCGCAGTGGACTGAAAGCATCTGATGTGTTCTGAGCATGGTTTCTGTGCAGTGTCAGGTAGAGGTGAGAGATTATGTGAAAATCCTGAGTCTGAAGGACTCAGTCAAGAAATTATGGATATATATTAAACCACATAATAAATATGAGTAGTAAGCATATGTTAGCTCAGTTGTCACCACCCAGTTGACAGCTAAGAATGAAAAAAAGATCCAAAACCAACCTCTTTTTCTCTGACAGACTTCCTGGGAACTGAAATATTTGATATAGTTGAATGACTTGCTTTGGTTTCTATGCTTTGGAGTTTAATACTATCTGACATCAAGAATAGCTTTCTATCATCCTTTTTGCACAATAAATGTATACTTAATCTTCCTCTGTCTTATGGTGCATTTATATGCAGGTAAGCTACAGACCTGTATCTGAACAGAGAACAGCTATTCCACTTGGGGAAAACATTTATAACGCAGATGCCACCAAACTAAGAATGCGAGATTATCAGAAGGTTTCAAAAGTAAGTATTTTCTAATTATTTGATTCTTACCAAACATATATTAAATTGAATTATTTTGCCCTCATTTGTTTCATACACAGTGTTCTTGGGTTTTCTACAACACATTAATAATAATCAGTATGTCAAAAAGCAGACTGTACAGGCAAGACAGTTCAGTGGTTTACTTACTGCGGCATATTTTCATTCTGCTAAGACCTTTTGGTTACAGATTACTGGAGGATATGTATTTATATACCAGGCTCCAAAGGATGTGATGGCATAAAAATTAATAGTATTACATTAACAGAGAGGATAGACAGTGGGACAGAACAGGAATTGAAATATCAAATCAGGTAACTTCAGTGTAAATGTTTAAACCATAGTAATTAATGAGTAAGGCACCTATGCCAGAGTTTCCACTGCAAATCTATTCTCACCACCACTGGCAGAGGTACTGATAAGATGTCATGACTTAAAACACAAAACAGGAGGGCATATCTGTAAACCTAGCATTTTCCCTCATAAAACACTGCTGTTAGAACAACTGGCGTAGTGTGTCAGTCATGATAATTCTGGAACTGTAAGACATATGGGGAAAAAATAACCCCCCCCCGTCACCCCCCACCCCCCGCCCCCCCCCCCCCCCCCCGCCCCC
>WTSP01008404.1:0-103764 GCA_025331215.1 Actenoides lindsayi
AGGGGAGACCTTATTGCCCTCTACAACTACCTGAAGGGAAGTTGTAGCGAGGCAGGAGTTGGTCTGTTCTCCCTGGTCACAAGTGACAGAACAAGAGGAAATGGCCTGAAGCTGAACCAAGGGAGGTTCAGGCTGGATATTAGGAAGCATTCCTTTCCAGAAAGGGTTGTCAGGCACTGGAATAGCTTGCCCAGGGAGGTGGTGGAGTCACCATACCTGGAGGTGTTTAAGAGGCAGTTAGATGTTGTGCTTAGGAACATGGTTTAGTAGTTTTTGATATGGCTAGGCATAAGGTTGTACTTGATGATCTTGAAGGTCTCTGCCAACCAAAACTATTCTATGAAATACTAGCACTACTTAATTGATACGACATTTTACTCACAAATATACTAATATTACTACAAAACCTTTGGAACAAACAAATGACAACTACTATATTTTGGATACAGCAATAGCATGAGCTGTGTCTTGCCAGTAAAAATAAATTTTCTTGTTGGATTTTAACATCCCGTTCCGTGGCATATTTCAGATACTCCAAGGAAGCAAATTTTCTGCAGTGATGTATACCATTAGATCCTTTTATCACTGATACTTTCAGAGTCACTTGTCCCACAAAGTAGTTTGCTCAGAGACTTGTTTCCCAACAGCTTGCTGCTTCAACTTTGTTGAGTCAGCAAGGTAACTACAGGTAAACAATAATCACCTATTTAATTGCCATCAGCTGCACCTGATCAGACACTTCCAAGACTACTTCACGTAAGATGAGACATCTTGTAAATAAGAAGCAATCTAGGATCAAAATCAGATATGCATAAATCACACCAGCGGACATTGGTCAATACCATGAAAGTTTATTGGTGGTGCCATGCAAGCACTCTTATAATTTGTACCTTCAGTCACTTATCTCATTGCTACACCCAGAAGTAATCAATTTGAATAATTTTCAATGACCACTTGTCCACTGCCCTCCCCCCCTTACATCATGTATTTTTCCCAGACCATAAATATGTAGATAGTTTCAGTTTCTTCATTGTTTACTGTAGCTTGCATGGTTCCACCTTGTCTAATTCACACTAGTTTAATACTCATTTTTTTATCATTTCAAGTATCAGTGTTCAAAATACGTACCTATTCAAAGCACCTACAAAATCAAAACTGGAAGGAAGACATAAGATGTCATCATCCCCTAGACTGATATGATCTGTTTAAGATAGTCTACAAATGCACATATCAAATATAACCATAACATTACTTTCCTGAATGTCTGGTAAGATGCTTCATTGTTTATAGTTACAGATTTTTCAGGAAATTAAAATTTATTTTGCATGAATATGGTATTTAAGAAGGAAGGATTTTGATAGCAGGATCTAACAATGGCCTGCTTCACACTAATTGCTCCACAGCTTGAGCTTAGATTCTTTGTAAAAAATTTCTCTTCTCTCAAAAATCTCTTAAGTTCAGCGTTGATAACCTTACCTTCAAAAAATGGTAAGGTTATCCAAAATGCAAGAGCTATGAAAATACAAACCAAGAAGAATCTATGTAAAAAAAAAAAAAAAAAGAAGGAATTCCAGTTAATATCATCATCTCCATGAAAATACTGTGTTAAGTAAGTATCCTTCATGATGCTTAACTGTTTTTTTCATATAATTGAAGAATTTCTTCTCTCCACTCAAAAGACAGTATTTTAAGGGGTTTTTTTGAGTGTAAATTTTATTCCAATTGCATTTCTAGTGATGTGATACTGTCATATCCTATAAAAGACATGTATCACCTCTCATATCCCTCTCAAAAATAAAAAAAACCTTTATTTGAATAAAAGTGGTAGTTAACTGTTTATTCATGAGTCTTTCTGATCTGTTTAAAGTTCTCTTTGAAGCACCACAAAACATTTACATTTGTGATGCAACAAGAGTTGTGATAAGTGTAAACATTTTTGTGACATTAAGCAATGAAATTACTACTCAACCCTCATATCAAGGAGATTAACACCACTGTAACTAACTTGTTTGAATAGTTTTTTTCTTTATGATTTTTAGTTATTTCACTTTATACTCCCTATGCAAAGCAACAAAGAATTACATATTCTATTCCATGGAATAATTGAAAAATGAATCACAATGTGTAATGGGTTTATTCTCTCCTTGAAATCCAGTATCATCAGCTTACATTTCTAGACCAGGGAAGCCACCTGCTGACATTCGTAAGGATAAACACTGTGGATTAATGCCTATCAACTCTGTATGAGAAGAACCTGGAACTATCCTCAGTTATGGGTAGTGGTGTCTCAAAACTAAGAAGTTCAAACCTATAAGCCAGTGTTATAAATCTATCTTCAGGCGCTGCATTTGACTAGGTAGAACATATCAAACCTCCTGGGGTTTTTGGAATGGTGGTGGTGTTTTAAATCCAAAAAAGCTTTTTCCTACAGCCATTAAAAATTCCTGAAAATCTTACTTATCTCCCCTCAATATGCCTGCAGCTGCCATTATAAGCTGCTCTGTTTTCATGGCTTTTGTTAGTTGGCAGTACAATTTTAGATAACTTTGATTAAAAGTCTTCCATGTTAAGAGTAGAATAAATATGCCTGTATAAACAGTATAGATAAAGAAATATAATATGAATACTTAGTCTAAAATTGTGATATAAAATACCCGAACAAAGTCAATCTTGATTTTAACTTCAGCTAAAACGAAGTACCAGAAACTCAACCTGCATGATGCTTTGAAGAAAACAAATGCATAACGCAACAGCATGGCAGAAAAATACAAAATCTACATCTTGATCTATATTAAGGAAATGGTAGTGAATGAGTTAACTCTAGTTTTCACTGTAGTATACACTGAAGTGAATGAGTTATAAGTACTCTAAAAAGTTTCAGTTCAGACATTGTCTAGGAATTTAAAACCATTTTATTTTTGCTGAATTAAAGAGGTAGTAGATATCAAGCTCTTTTTCTATCTAACAAACCTGCAATTTACACTGCTTCCCAAATTAAGAGTTTTACAGCTAAATAATGAATTTAACAGATTACACTTACAACAGATCCCCAGAATATGCAATATATTATCACCAGAAATACGATCTGAAGCCTCATATTAGATCTATTCAGTACAAAACTGCATGTACTCTGCAATGACTGTAATTTAAAGGAACTTCTTTTTCTTTTTTAGATATAAAAGATCTGGTGATTGACAGAGTCACATTTCTGGAAACATTAGTCTATTAAAATAGCTAGGAAATGGCATTTCTTTTGTATTCATTTGTATTTTTAACAAAGTTTCTTTTAAGATTTAAATAAAATTAGAAAAATATGCATAATACTATGATTTAATGACAGCATTTAAAAAAAATATCTGTGCTATTTCTTCTTTGTTTTGAGCAAAGGAAACAAACTAAAATTTTCTAACTTCCATATTGTCAAACATTAGCAAAGTGTTGCAATATTTAAGGGGCAGCCATTAAACTAAGTGTTTATTAAAAATCTGTATGTTTAATTGTTTTTAAAAGCCTTCAAGAACACACTGTGACTGATGCTAGAGAAGCTCCGCAACTTAAATCTTTACAAAAATTCAGTCAGTCTGATTTTGTTCAAAACAATATCCTCTTAAAATTGTTTTCCTAAAAAGTTTCTAGAGAAATTTCTAACTTTGCTTTATAAAGTTTGCATGTATGTATGAATACAAACAATGGAAAATAGAACTTAAATAGACATATTGATATACATTTAATAGATATTAACAGAAAATTGCTGGAGGAAGATATGAAGTAAAGCTTTTCCGTGCAACAGTCTGGTTGAACCACATAAATCTTTTTGTGAAGTTCTTTTTACTTTTCAATCAAAAAAACCCAACCATTGTCTCCATATGAATTTGCACAGTCAGACTGCAACTGGAAACCTTTACAATTATTTTTGAAGGTATTAATGACATTAAAGAAAGTATGTGCTACTACTTTACTGATATTTGAGTCATATTGCATTATCACTCAGCTGAAGTGGATGGATGAAAGAAGCCATCTCAAAACACCAAATAGGAGTTTTCTTCACCTATTACTTTGCTTTTACTACTGTTAAACACCTCACAGATCATGTTTTGCAAAGACACTGAGCAGAACCATTCAAAGATACCACCTTTAACTACAGGGCCAGGTCTGAAAAGGGGAACAATAAATAAAAAAAAGAACTTCATGTTGCCATTTGATTCTATTCAGTATGTAATAGTTATGTTAGAATCTCTTCTTAAAAGAATAAAAAATAGCACTACTCTACAATATTTTTTGTAGCTTAATTACACAGGAGAAAGAATCAGTGATAACAAATATGACAGATATCCAAGCACCATTTCTGCAGATAGCCTTAGGAAGAGACATGGACTGTAGTTTGTGGATATACATTTAGCAGCTCGTCAGATTCCTGTGTCAGAAAATGAAACTGTTCTGATAGATGCTTTAGCCTAAAAAATATACTATCTTACAAGTTTCTACAGGACATGGATCTAGAGTGAACTTGATTTATACATTCTACATAAAAGTTACAGTTATTAGTTATATAAATGATATATATGTATAGAGTTAGGACAAAAAAAGTAAATAAACACTTAAGTAACAAGCACTAAGATGCAGGCAAGCAGTCAAATAATTTTAATCTAGAGAAGATCACTAGTCCACGGAGATTAATATCCTACTTTCAGGTTGTTTAAAAGTTTGAACAGCCTTGTAATTGCTCCTGCTCAGAACTTTTACATAAAAGATGATCAAAATTTGTGATCAAACTCTTTGAAACTCCACTAATAGCTATGAATGAAATGCCTATCTAATTTACTGCATAAATTTAGTTACCTAAGACATCTTTTAGTGCTTTAGGACTTCCCATTCTCAAAAGAATTCAGTGCTCATTTTAATTGTATGACTTGCTACTTACAGATAAAAAGAAGTATTTGTTTTCCTGATCAGTTTTATATTTACTTAGAATATATAATATTCTAATAATATAATACATTTACTTTGCCTTTTACAAGGCAAAAACACCTTAAAAACATTCAGTGCTGACCCAATTTTCTCACTTCTGTTTTTACATCCAAACTGAGCTCAAATAGTAAGTTAAGAAATTTAGCTTCACCTAAACCTAGAAGAAAATAATCACATAAATCTTTATTCTGCAGAAACACCCACTGGAGATAATCCATTATAAAACAAACAAAAAAACCCTCCATTTGCTAACTCCTCCAAAACAGAGAATCTTTTCAGGTTACTTCAGTGGCTTTTCAACTGTTACAGCTTGTGCTGGCTTGCCAACGTCCTTCGCAATGTCAACTTGGCATAGCTTCTGTCTCCACAAGTTATCAGAAAGCTGAGATCCGCAGCTATATGTATGGTCTATAAAAAAACATTCCCGTAACAGTTCAAGGAAAGTGAGACTCAGAAAAGATTTAAAATTTATCGTGAGAATATTGATAGAGAGAATGCATTTCTTTTTTTGTACATTGAAAGGCACTCAGTGATTTTCCAAAAGGAAGAGCTTAAAAACCAAGTATGTCGAGTTAAACTGACCTTTTGGAGTCTTCTACTTTTTCTTAACATTCCACTGTGCTTATTCTTTTGTTCATTAAAAACTTTGCAAGAGCCATCAGTAACATGACACACTGAAACTTCATTTTCATCACCTAGAAACCAAATTTAGAAACTTGAAATGAAAAATGCAGTCTTGTGAAATGAAACTGCCACCAATTATTTTATCATAGCAGATAAGAGCTATACACAATTAAGATACCCAAGTCAATAGTTTTTTTCCAGTCGTTTTTCCATTGTATTTCAGTTACAAAAAAAGGAGTGACACTCAAGCATCTGATTTCATCTTTCAGTATAAGATCTTGTAAATTAAGTAATTGTAAACCTCCTCCTACACGTGCTGTGTTTGAGGCGGCCCTCTTGACACCACCGGGAGAGGTGCCTAGCAGGGCAGGCCGGTGACAAATCTGGTGCACGATCGTGGGTGCCGGGGGCCACGGGGAAGCCGCAACCCAAGCACAGCCCCTGCCACGGCGGCCCTGGCCGCTCGGGCTCGGCACTTACTTCTCATACTAAGGTCGATGGGGTTCAGGCTCGCAGCGTGAACCTTAATGATCACCTCGTTCGGGAAGTGTATGATGGGGAACACCATGTCCCTGGTGAAGCGCAGCACGTCGTTGCGGCCGTAGCGGTCTATGACCCAGGAGGGCATGGCGGAGCGCGCCCGCGGAGAGACGCGGAGGCCGCGGACCGGCGGCTGCCCGCCCGTCCGCACCGCCCCGCGCAGCGCCCGCCCGCTCGCCGCCCCCCGCGACAGCATGGCCGGGGGAGCCGGGCCGGGCCGCGCAGCCGGCACCCCGCGGGACCGGGCTACGACGCGGTGCTCGCCCCCACGCTCACGCTGGGAGGCCCGGCACAACCTTTCCTCCTCCCTCGTCCCGGCAGCACCCGCGGCCAATGGGAGACCGTCTTATTGGCGTCCCTGCCAATGGTGCCGCTCGGTGTTGCCGCAAGATGGCGGCGCCCAGCTGCCGCGACAGGAGGAGGGTGGCGGCGGGCTGGCCGGCCCGCGGCGGGTAGCGGGCTGCCATGCTGCGCGCCTCTCTTCGCCAGGTGAGTGGCGCCGAGCCCGCCCTGCGGGACGCCGCGGCCGGGAGGGTGCGTCAAAGAGTGGGGTGGCGGCTGTAGCGGGGCGGGCTCGCAAGGTGACCGGTGTGAGCGGGCCTGCCTCAGTGTCCCCCCTCTCGGGAGCCCGGGGCGGTGGGGAACCAGCCGCGGCGGAGGCCGGGGGCCTTCCTATGGGCCCTTTCCTGACGGGGCAGCGGGAATGGCTCTTTATCCCCTGAAGGCCCCGCGGCGGGCTCCGTCACCCGGCTGCCGTGAAAGGAGGATTGCGCTTCCAGGTTTCGGCAGCGTTGAAGGAAGGACGCGTCACTCCGACGGAGCTGTGCCAGAGGTGCCTTTCCCTCATCAAAAGCACCAAGTTTCTTAACGCTTATATTACTGTGGTGGAAGAAGCTGCTTTGAAGCAGGCTGAAGAGTCAGAGAAAAGATACAGAAAAGGTATGTTCGTTTGTAGTGAGTATTGGTGCTTAGAAACCTGTGGGGGAGGAGCGCTCTGTGTTAGATGAGGCACGTTTTCTGTTTAAAACAGGGGTATGCGCTACTTGTTTGACTGCTGGGGGACGAGGCTTGTGGTTGAGGCTTCTGTGGGTGCGTGCTCATGCTTGGCGCCCAGTCGAGCATTCAGCTCAAAAATCAGAGGTGAAATGTGGACCGAACCAGGCAGTGCAGATCAAATAAGCTCTGTGTTTCTTAACCAGCAGTGCTACTGGTTGCCTCTTCTTTCCCTCGGCAGTTTATTTTGCATCGGTAGCCAGCAGTTAGCAAAACAAGGAAGATGCAATGGTCTTCTGCAGGCCTGGTCGCTGGGATAGACAAACACTTGGCTCAGCCTATCAGATTTTCAATTAAGAAAGCAAATCAAAATAAAGGAACATTGTTAATTGCAGTTATTAGTTGACAAACAGAGCAGCATTCACTGCTGTTATCTGCAGCACTTAGAGGCTGACCATCCTCGTTTTCTTTTGCATTTCCCAAAAGACAGTAAATGGAAATTCTCACCTTATAGGTTACTTCTTTTCTTGCCTGAGTGACACTTGATGTTCTCTGGCAGCTTAAGAAAATTGCCAGCCAGAGTGTTTTGCTTCCTGTCACAGGCCTTTTAGTTTATTTTTTTTTTCTGTCTGGCTGGTGGGTAATTGATCACTTGGGGAAGATTTTCTCTGCTTCAGTAATTTTTTTTAGATCATATCTACTGTGTATGTCAGATAGGCAGAATTTACAGATCCCAGCCTAGAGATGGAGTAGATTTAAACAGCATCTATGGATGAAATAAGCACTACATGGTCACACTTGAACAGATAAGCATTCCTTTGGGTTAGCTAACATATGTAAGCAGCTGCCTGTCTTGTGAGTTTAGACACATGAGCAGAGTTCTGAGGGGCCAGGTCTGCTTTGGGCAGAATGCTCAATGCTAGAATTAAAATGGAAGATGGTTCTTGCAGAAAGTGACAACCATCAAACGCTAAGTAGATAGCACTTTTGCTTCCAGTAGACACTGGAAGGGACGCTCGTAAAATAAATCATCATAAATGAGAATGCTGTACGTATATCATACTTTGCTTTAATCACTGTTGCCTTTGCATTCCTAATGCAGGTCAGCCACTGGGCACTTTAGATGGAATTCCTATTGCAGTAAAAGACAACTTTAATACGGCTGGCATTGAGACAACATGTGCATCAAACATGCTAAAAGGTACAATAGAGCTTTTGAAGTAAAACCAGATTTCATTTCAGAGTTCTTACTCCCCTCTTTAGAGGGCTTATGGAGTGGAGTCTTCCAGAAATCTGCGTATTTTCAAACAATGAGCTGAACTCATTTGAGAAAATGTACTTTATCTAATTTCTTCTGACAAACTCATCTGGTATTACCTAATTTCTTCTGACAAGCACACCTGGTATTACAGATGCATCTTTTTATTGTGTAAGCACATTATCTCCTGTATTCATGTAGTTACATACTTTTAACAGCACAACTCATATACTAACATAAAATTGTTCTATAGTTTGCATTTTGCTTGATGTTACTTTTAGGTCTACAGGAGAGTAGTCTGTACTGTTCTGTCTAACAAAAGCCAACAAGAGACTTTTTTTTTCTTTCTCTGTTGATAACTGTTGGCTTGAGTAGTTTATTCATACAGCTGTAGGAAGAGTAGATGTTAACACTTCTTTTCTCTATATTCCAAATAAACAAACACATTCTATAAGGCTTTTTAAAATTTTATTTCTTTTTTTTTAGTTTTCTAAGCTCATTGTTTCTTTTAACATGCCATGAACATTTTCGAGGCATTAGAATGTTTTCATAGTAAAAGCAAAAGTAAAAATAATTTGTTCATATCTGTTGTATTCTGCACAGCATTTTGTGAAAGGTAGCTCAAGTAAATTTGCAAAACCCAAATCTGATTATGGGGTTTATTTCATAGCAGAAGGAACAAAATGTGACTTTGCCATTTTAAGGGGTATTATATTACCTGAGATCCTTTTCCTTAAAGCACATTCTCAGGCCCATGGCAATCGTTGCAATGCCATGGCTGAGAGTATTAGGAGTGATATTGTCCTTGTTGTTCCCATTGAGGATGGGGGGTGGGGAAACCCTTGTCAATATGCAGGAAAGGAATTGGTTGCTACCTAGGATCTCATGTAACTGTCATGGTTCTCATCCTAGCTTATGTAAGGTCTAAGTGGTCAAGGGTCATCTTGAGCTTGTGGTTAACCATACACTCCTTTACCTCCTGGTAATGGGAGATAATTCAGTACAGCTTAGCACTTTTCTGTAAAGAGCTATTTCTCATTTCTTCTTTTAGACAGTTTGTGCAAATTGGGTGAATGCACTAACTTGCTATCCTTGTGGTAACTTGATTATGTGAAGTCTTAGCTCCACGCTCTAGAAATGTGTCATCCAGTATTATTGGGTTGTCAGTTATGGAGGAAAAAAAAAAAAAAAGACATTGCAAACAAAGAAGCATTTGATTTACTTTTGCTAAAATCTGGAAGCTACTCGTGTTACCTCAAAGCAAAATTTTGGCGCTATGACAATATAATGCACAAATAATGACTACTCTGAAGAGTTCGGAGTAGCTGCTTGTAACAGTCAACTGTATCTCACCAATCACTCTTAACATTCTGATTGTTTTCAGGTTATATTTCTCCTTACAATGCTACAGTAGTTCAGAAATTACTGGATCAGGGAGCTGTGCTTTTAGGAAAAACAAACCTAGATGAATTTGCAATGGGGTGAGTGATGTTTATTATTTTTAATGTGTGATTGCATTAAACAGAGTGCACACCATCTGTTCTGATCTACCTGTAACCCTTAACTCCTCTTTCTGTGAGGTTACAAAATACTGAATGCTTATCCATGAAGAGTATATAGAGTTGCATGAATTTTTCACTGGGCATTTGTACTGTTGTGTAAATTATATAAATGCTAAGCTTTATGAAAAGAGCATTCAACTGTAGCTGTGTTTGAGGGAGTGGAAGTCTTTGCAGGAGGCCAAAGACAAGCAGACATCTTCCAGATCCAGTAGTGTGTTAGTAGAATTGGTTACACCAATTAATTGCTGCCGCCTTCTTTCCCCTTACTGGTGTTTTTTGCCCTTAGCTCATTATTATCATGCCCCTGATGGCAGATACTACCTCGTCTGGTCAGCCACTAAAGTAATTTATGCGAGTACTCCTTGATTTGCTGCAAACAGGCTAATCTAGAGCAACACTTTAAATTGACTGAGCTAATGCTGGTGACTTTTTGTCAGGAGCACACTGGAAAATAATCTCACAGATTAATTCTCCAGCAAATCAGTGAAGGCAGCCAAGCTAGGAGGACAGCATAGGGCCATTAGGGGTGTGTGTCAGAGACACTCTTTGGAGGAAGAGCAGGGGAAAAAAACCTGATTGTGCAGTATTATAACTGGTCTAAGCTCATTAAAGCACAGGATTCTCTTAAAAAGGCTTATCCCACTGCTGGCCTCTTACCTCTGGTCTGTATGTTTGTGCGCTCTCTTACGCTAGCACCAACACAGCTGCACCCTGAGCTGGATCGAGGGAGTGGATCCAGCTCTAAAGTATTGATGTCTCAATAAGGTTAGTTTTCAACTGCTTGTGTCCAGTTAACTTCCAACTGCAGAGCTGCCCGCGCTGTCTGATGATTCGGGTAATAACACTGGCACCTTGGAGTCTGGGGGAACATGGGGTGGAGGTTGTGAGAAAGGAGGAAAGCACCCCCACCCCCAGCCCGCGCTTCTGGTGGCAACTCATACTTAGGTGACCACAAACTGACTAAAACCAGTTTCTGAGAAGCCAGTCTATCACTCTGAAGCGTGCCCTTGGGAGAGGGTACAGAGTGAGTAATGGTGTGTTACTTACAGAGAAATGCTTGTTCCTGCTGTTGTGGGGCTTTTCCTCCCACCCCCAGCAGCATGGTTTTCCACAAGACTGTGGTCAGAACACCTCTATTTTGAAGCAGATGTGCAGCTTTACTGTTACACAGCTTAAATCAGTTTTATGTTTTTGTGATTGCATTCTTTTCAGTGGCATTAGCAGAAGTTAGAAAGAGATAAGAGTTCAAGTTCTGTGTCAGAAAGATCTATAAACTTTAGAGTTCTTTGTAATACTATTGAAGTTGGCAGCACAAGGACTTCCGTATACCAGTCTTTTTTGTGTTGAAACTGAGTTTTCTAGAATGAAAGGTAAGGAATTGGATAAAGAAAAAACAAACCCAAACTTGGTGAATGCAGTATGTCACCTGTCACTTCTGTCTGTATTTGTTCTGCTTGACTATCTTAGATCTGGGAGTACGGATGGGGTATTTGGACCAGTCAGAAATCCCTGGAGTTATTCAAGACAGTACAAGGAAAAATCTGTCCCAAAATCCCATTCTGAGGACGAAGAGTCAAACTGGGTAATAACAGGAGGGAGCTCAGGAGGCAGTGCAGCTGCTGTGTCATCTTTCACGTGTTTTGCGTAAGAGGCGTTTTAAAATAATTTTTTATTAACTGTCTCAAAATGTGTTGCAAGGTTTTTAAATTTATAGTTTCCTCCTAATCTAGTTTGAAATTGGAGGGTTATTTGTACTGACACGTGAGAATTTGAGCATTCCGAGGTTATTTGTGTCATATCACGAAGCCAGTGAATCCACGTGGGCAAATTCAGGCTTATTCATTTTGAGTGTTATTCAGCATACTGGTATGACCACTTTTGCACTGCATGAAGTAAGCTTATAATGGCAGTAAAGGAGCAACAGTTTTATTGTTACTCTTAAAATTAACATGGGGTTTGTGACACATCCTCTTCCTCAGTAACTGCAGTACTACTGTTAAAAGAAATCCGATCCATAAAGCTTTACACCTTTCATTTTATGCAGTTTTTAGAGCTACATAATTGAGCACATTTTATAAGAGATTATTTCAGTTGTGCTTGTAACTGGAAGGTGTTTAAGAATACTCTTTAGTTACTGTGTCCTTGTTTACCCATAGGCTGTATATTATAAGCATCTATCTTATTGCTAAAATACTTGTTGCTAAAGTTCATTATAGATTTTTTTTTTTATATGCAAAACCTAATTTATTTGATGATTTTTTACATGATACCTCTCTTCATCTCGTAACCCTTTGCTAGGATGTGGTATACTCAGCATATTAATACCATTGAAACTGGACTCAGTGCAACCATTCCCAAGGACTGCTGATCCTTGTCCTGATCCTGATATGGTCTGGCACCTTCAGCACCTTCTCTTACGTTGCTGGGAGTGCTAAACTCCTATTTTGCACTGCTCAGCACTTTGGGAGATTTTTTTGGTCCAGCTATTGCCTATAACCTGTCATATATCCACCCTATTAGTTTGTTTCAAGCATCTGGAATGCTGCCAGTCTTTGTCTTTTTAATTTGAGATTTGGATGTACAGAAATGCTACAAAATTGAGGATGTTTTATATGAACACAAAGGTTTTGAAAAAATTCCACTTCAGCACTGTCAGTTGAATTAGTTCAACCACCTTGGATGCCTATGGGAAAAGTCACATACCCACTTAAATAAAAATTATACCTCCTTCTGGAGTTTTAATTAATTTTTGGCAAAAATGTAGTTGAAAACAGTCTTTTCTTTTTTATGGTGCTTGAGTTAAAATTACTAAAAACAAGAGAACAGATTTGAATCAATTTTCAATTTTTGAAATAAAAATTTCAGTTTAGAATGGACAAGGTTTCACCTGTGAAAGAACAACAACAAAAAAAAGTCAAAATAAAAGCACACCTAAGCTATGCTAAACTGGAGTCCTGATGCTATGCTTCATAGGTTTGGTAACAGGAAAAACATACTAGACTTTAAAAAGTCATTGTTAGGGACAAAAAGTGTACTGTGTTGTTGTTTATTTGTATAGTGGACAATGCTACTTCATAGTGTATTGGCTACTGAATAAATAACTTATCAGTGTCTGAAAATCATACTCTAAATTACAAGGCATACCTTTTGGAGTCCACAGAATTGGAACTAGCCAACAGAGAATGCAGAAGTAGATACTCAGGGCTATATTCAGAGAGCCTAAATTCTGCATAAAACAGCAGACATAGGGAGCAGACAAAAATTTAGGCCATGTGATTATGACTTCTAATCTGGAAGAATTCACAGATTTATTTTTTTTTTAATCCATGCATTTTGAAACCATACATTTTTATTCTTTGGAAATGTTCTGAATTATTTTACTAATGATAATCCTTTTGAAACCATAGAGCTTTAGGGTCAGACACAGGAGGATCTACCCGAAACCCCGCTGCTCACTGTGGTGTAGTAGGTTTAAAGCCAACATATGGACTGATCTCTCGCCATGGTCTCATTCCTCTAGTGAATTCCATGGATGTGCCAGGAATCCTAACCAGATGTGTGGATGATGCAGCAGTTATGTTAGGTATTACTACTTCATATGTCTTTGTAGACAACATACCTTCATTTTCATTGTCTCAAAACAAAATTCTGGCTACCCAATGTCTATTTTCCCGTTCCTCATGTGTCACGTCATATTTCAGGTTCACTTGCTGGGCATGATCCTAAAGACTCTACCACAATTCAGGACAACTTTAAGCCATTTGAACTACCCAAGTTAACAGATGTCAGCAAGCTCTCAATAGGAATTCCAAAGGTAACATGCACATCCTGTCAGCAATTGCAGCCACAGGAACAGCAAATAGGACACTTAAGCAAACAATATTTGTGTCTTACCCATCACCTCCCAGTCTCTCATGATGTAGAACAGTGAAGAAAATAGAGGCAGCTCCTGGAAAAAAAGCAGTATGTGCTCTGTTGCCTGTGCAGGTGACTCAGAGTGAGCATACACTAATGCTTCATCTGAAACGGTTTGTTGTTGTGGGAAGCAGTGTTAGGAAGTTCCAAGGGAAACGTGGGACTTCAGTTCTTGGTTCTCTTTGTTGCTTTTTCATCAGTCACCTATATAGCCTCAAAAAAGTTGCTCTTAGTGCCTTCTCATACAATGAGGTTACTGCTGGTTTATGATACTCGTGTAAATGGCACTGTGTTAATATGAAGCAGAATACTAAAGGCAGTTGAGTGGCACAAGGAGCTGTGTTTTGCAGAGCTCTAATAGGGATTAAAAGACAACTGTAATCTGTTTTCTGATGCATGTAATTCAGTCATGTCTTTAACTATAAGAATACTTGTAGGTTAGGCACAACAGTTGGCACTTCAGCCTATTTCTAATTGGCTATTATAATTAAGTAAAGGCTCTGCCTTCAAGGAGACAGTGCAAATAACATCTATTAGTTTGTTTCGAACCTGTGCTAGAACAGACATAGAAAAAGATTTAATTTGGGAAACAGATTTCCACTTACCAATTAATTATTCAGGATCTGTGAATTGCAAAAAATGTATGCGTAGAAAATTAATTAGCTGCGTACTGTTTGAGAACTCTCAAATAGTGGTGTTGATTAATTATTCATATCCTTTGGACAGTTGTTTTCTACTGCTACAGATCATCCTAAACAGATCCATGCATATATTAAACATGGGTGATAGCTACTCAGAAATCAGACAATATTATGACCCTGATATTTTGCATTGGAACTCAAGCACGTATCTTCAAAAATAGAGAATTTTAATAGAGTATATTTAGCTTGGCTCTTGAACAGGAACATAGATTTTCTAGGTCTTCTCCCAACCCTGTGATTGTAGTTCTTTGGTGGGTTGTTTTGTTTGTTTCATGCCAGTTGCCACTGATATGCTGTGGCCATAATTTCTTTGTTCTTTCCTACTCACAATATGCCTAGTATTAGGATTTAAACCTGAAGAGTTTCTACCCATGAACTGCAGGGCAGTGCAGTATAGCCTCCATTAATAGGCTAGTAAGTGGATAACAGAGTGATTTCTCCTTCAGAAGAAACTGCTGAAATTCCATAGCCTGTGATATGTGGGTTGATCCTACTGAGATGAAAGTAATATTCCTAAGAAGACTGAATCCTGTTAGTTTAATACTGCTCGATTGTATAATATTTAGTAGATGCAAGAAGCTTTAATAAGCACTTTAAATCATACAGTGGTGAGGTAATAGCTTCAATATATTTTTAGCAAGGAGTATTTGCATTTCAGTTGCTATTAGAAGTAAACCAGTATGTAAAATCACTCCCTTTCTTGTTTTTCTCTAAGGAATATCATGCACCAGGGATTTCTAGTGAAATTCTGTCTCTCTGGGCAAAGGCTGCTGATCTCTTTAAGAATGCAGGTGCTAAAGTAATTGAAGTGAGTCTACCACATACTCGTTACTCAATTGTCTGCTATCATGTGCTGTGCACAGCAGAAGTGGCATCAAATATGGCCAGGTTTGATGGACTGGAATATGGTAAGGCCTCAGAAAAAACTTTTTTCTCAGACAATAGAAATATTGCTGGGTGCCATTAAAAATGTCTAGTTTTAATAGATATGCTTCTCATGGTTGAATGTTTGGTGTTATTTCTCCAAGATGGAATAGAGTTGAAACCCCATCCAAAGAAAAATCAGTAAATACATCTTTTAATACATTTCACTTACAGACTTCTAAGTGTCTGGGCTTAAAATCTGTTAATTATTTCTGTAATAAAACAGGAATATGCTTTGCTGTTTTTTCCAGAACAGTAGCAAGTCAGACTACAGCAGACAGCCATCTATTGTATTACCATGTATAACATTTCCTTATGTGGTTAAATCTTAAGGATTACAGAAAGTATTCATTTCCAAATTGCTTTTTCTTTTCAGGACACCGTTCTGACATGAACAAATCCACAGAAAGTATGTATGCTGCAACACGACGAGAAGGCTTTAATGATGTTGTGAGAGGAAGGATTCTATCAGGAAACTATTTCCTGTTGAAACAGTAAGCAGAAAATACTGGAACTCAAATTTGCCAGGCTAACAACAAATGGTGATTAATTGTTCATCATGACATGAAAAAAAATTCATCCTTAGGACTTGCAGCTCCTTGTGTTATTATTACTCCTTTAGCTGTATGTAATATAGTTCTAGTACCTAGTGAACTGGCTATAATACCTAGTGAACTGTTAATAATGAATGAAGATGTTTTTCCTTGGTCTTACCAGTGACCCTTCTGAATTAAATAAGTAAAACAACTTTGTGATCTTTTTTTATTTATTTCCCCTACTAGAGTATTATTGGCACCCATTAGTTAAATATAGCAAGAATCTATCCTGTGGTATCACTTTGAAATCATACCGAAGCCGTTACTGTCATAGCATTAAAAATTCCATAGTTGTTAAACTCAGTAAAACTGCATAAAAAAAACCTGCTGGTACATTCTAGTGAGGTCTTCTAGAGAAACTCAGAAGATACACCAATTAAATTGAATTAACTGTAGCTCTGCCTCAGTATACAGGGAGAGGAAGGCCAGTGCCTTTTCCTGGCAAAGGTACTGAACTGATCTCTTTAGAGAAGATGGCTTTTTATCTAGCTTATGTAGAGAAGCTGGTGTGTGGATCAGTTTCACCTTTTTTTGTTCGGTTGGTTGGTTTTGGTTGTTTTTTTTTCTCCTTAGTTTTCACACCTTAGCCAACAGTCCTCCTAATTCCTGTTAGTAAAACTGCTCGTTTTCTCTGTCTTAATTTGTTCAGATAGTAACAGAAATATCAGTTGTGTAATCGGGCTCAAAGCAAGGGCACTGCTGAAAGAGCTCTGTCAGCAGGAGTAGTCATCAGATGTGACATCTAAGCGCCCTGAGACAGGAACGCTGTCAGTATGTAACAACCAGCTTTCACGGAATGTCGATAGTCCTGCCAAGTGTGCTCCTTCTGGTTACAACTATCCGGATCAGCTTTCCTAAGGCTGCTTTAGAATTCATGTAGTTCACTGTTCTGTGAAGGAATACACAGTTGACTTCCATCAAGATTGAACAGGAGAGTCCTGTTCTGGCCACGGTAAATAACTTTTGAAGAACAGAAACCAGGGGTCACAAGGCATTCTTAGAATAAATAGTAGAGAAAAAAACATCTGTCTCTCCTGCAAATGTTGCGTTTTGCACATTATTTTTATTTTGCATTTGAAATCTTTAACTAGGAATCAATGGAAGCTTGTGCGAGTTGTATCAGGACTAGCACAGTATGTGTTTAACTTAAGAGTTGTTTTTTTCACTTTTTTTTTTAACACCCAAAATAGTATTTCCAGCTTAAAATATTGTTTGAGGTCCTTTTTATTCTTTTTACTGTTTTTCTGAAGTTAACAGCTAGGGTGATTTCAGAAATGATTGTAGAAAAAGAGCAAATTCCCATGATACAGCTTCTTAACTTGAATCTGTTGTGTATTGATAATAATTTTCATTGCAGTTTTTCAGAATCCTAAATCTTTACGTTACTCTAACAACATGTCTTTGGGGCAATTTCAGTTGTTTTATCTGTAAACACTCTGGCATGGAGCAGTTGTTAATACCCCCACTTCTTTTTTGTTTTCTTGTAGAATATCTCTGGTTTTAGATGCTTTTGAAACTGAACTTCTCTGAATTTAAGGAATCCAGATTTACCAGTTCTGCATATGCAGTTAAAAGGAACAATGGGCATAAAGCTGACTAATTTGTTTCTGCTTCAGTGTAGAGACAGCTAAAAATCCATAGACCACATGAAGTCCTCTGTAGATGCTGGGACTTTTTCGCATTTTTAAGTGTCTTGCTGGATTGAATCCTAAGTGATTAATGCCTGTCATTCAGGCCTTCTTAGTTCTGTAATGGTTCTAGGCTTTGCTGTGCTGCCCTGCAGTGAAAATCAATACACAATTTAGTTTCAGAAAGGTCCTAAAAGTGTTGATTTTCAGCTAATTATTATGAACTGGGATTTTTTGTTGCTTTGCCCTCACCTTTCTGTAGCAGGATGCCCTCATCTCTTTCTTCTCAGATGGCTTCATTGCTATGAGAGCATAAACACCATGATCAAAAACTCAAGTAGCAGTGTTAATCTTTTACCCAGAAGGAATGCTGGCCTTGTCTTTTTTACAGTAGCTAAGAAATTAAGGTCTGTATTTTTAGATTTAGTGTCAGGCCCTCATGTCCATATTTCTTTCTAGGAACTATGAGAATTACTTTGTCAAGGCGCAGAAAGTCAGACGTCTCATTGCCAATGATTTTCTGAAGGTTTTCAGGAGTGGTGTTGATATTTTGCTCACTCCTACCACTCTGAGTGATGCAGTACCTTATACAGAGTTCATCAAAGAAGACAACAGAACCCGCAGCACACAAGATGACATCCTAACACAGGCTGCAAACATGGCTGGTGAGTGGGGACAGGAATTCAATTATGTTTTCCTCTGCCCAGTCATTTTTATTGTCCATTCCCTTCATCTGTAGAACCTCTTCTTTAAAATGAAGATATTTCACTTCTGTGTTGTAACTCTTACAGTGATGACCAGGTATAATCACAGCTTATTTATTAAATGATTTAAAGTGCAAGATTAGATTTTAAAATGAGGCACCTTGGAGCTGGGTAGGGGCTGCAGATAAAATTAATCTGTTCTAGAGTGAAATCTTTTTCTTAGGAGAGATGATTCTTTTTTTTTTTTTTTGGAGGATGCTGACTCCTTAAATTACTCTAATTAATTTCTTCTGGTCACCTATCAGTATCCTTAGCTCATTGACTGAAATTATTTTAACTAGTCTTTTTCCTCTAAATTTTTGGGTTTTCTCTTTCTCTTAGAATTGTTAGAAAAATTATTCCAACTGTATTTGTTTAATAGTAGGTCTTTGCATGTGTATCTGTTTTTAGGACTGCCAGCCATAAACGTTCCTACAGCTCTTTCCGAGAGAGGCTTGCCAATTGGACTGCAGTTCATTGGACGTTCATTCCAGGAGAAGCAGCTTCTCACTGTGGCCAAATGGTTTGAAAAACAAGTAAAATTCCCAATGATCCAGATAGAAGAAGTGAAGAGGCATGACCGTGGTGTCTTTCAGCATCAGAAATCTGCTTCTTTTTCATAACATGGGACTTGTTAGTTAGCTAAAGCAAGAAAGCTGTGGGGATGGTCTGAAAATTTATTCCTGCGATTAATTCTCTTTTGTGGAAGTAATAATGCATTTTAAGAAGACCATATGCAGTAATGCCTGATGGAATCACAACAACTTGTTACTGTGTAATTAAGGCAAAGTGTGAATCATTAAGTAAACATGTCTCTGTTATTAAGAACCGTTTCTAACTGATATTAAAAACATCCAGTTGAAATTATGTATCTTATGTCTGTGGAGTTTCTTTTAGTTCCATCCCCAGAGGGTGTGTAAGGCCCATTAAAGAGCTAACCCGAACTTCTGTGTGAAAGTTGCGTGGTTGCCAAAGGGCTTGGTTTCCTTCTGGAGCGCAGACTTTTGTAATGGCAGCCACCAGACAAGCTGTAATGGAACAAAGGTATCAACGACCTGTTCACCAACAGGTAAGTACAAAAGGAAACAAGGGAAAAACATAGAGACACTTTGTTTAAATAAATAAAGAAATAATTCCTGCTTCTAGCAAACTCATGCAGGAGGTGAAAAAACCTCTGGGATTACAAATTATGCAGATTACTCTGGTTACTTCCATTGTAAGAATGATGAATTCCAGATTTCTTCTGGGGAAAACTACCTAGTAGTCCTTGAGTAGTTATTTCTTTTTCCTTCCTCACTGTTCTTTGTAGAATCATGGAATTCTTCCAGTTGGAAGAGACCTTCAAGATCTTCAACTCCCCCTGTTAACCCAGCACTGTCAGGTCACCACAAAACCATGTCACTAAGCACCCTATCTTTTAAATACTTCAGGGGATGGTGACCACCACTTCCCTGTCGGTGAAGAAATTTTTCCTAATGTCCAAACTAAACATCCCTGGCACAATTTGAGGCTGTTTTCTCTTGTCCTATTGCTTGCTACGTGGGAGAAGAGACCAACACCCAGCTTGCTATACCCTCCTTTCAGGTAGTTGTAGAGAGCGTTAAGGTCTCCTCTAAGCTTCCTTTTCTCCAGGCTAAACAATCCCAGTTCCCTCAGCTGCTCTTCACAAGACTTGTGCTCTAGACCCTTCACCAGCTTCACTGCACTTCTTTGGACACACTCCAGCCCCTCAATGGCTGCCTTGTAGGGAGGACCCAAAAATGAAACCAGTATTTGAGGTGTGGCCTCAAATGCTTGGTGCTGAGTATGGAGGGATGACCACTGCCCTAATCCTGCTGGCAATCAGCACTCAAAATGAATACTTATTAAGAAAGACATTACCTTCTTCAGTTCAACTCTCTGTAACAGAGTTTCTTCACCTGTTTCTTCACGGACAGTCATACAACACAATAGTAATTTGAAACAAATTCTTTCCAAACCATAATGTTAGTGGACTGGAAGACCTACTAAGCAACTAATAACCAGTTTTAAATATTGTAGTTCCATTTTTCAGAAGTTGAAAAAGTTTGAAGGATGAAGTCTGTAGATGTATTTTCACATCAGGTTCACCTTCAGTCACTTTATATTAGTGGTTGAGACCCATCTTTGAATTAAAGGTTGTAATGACTGGAAAACAAAATTGGATAGATACTTAAATTTCTGAACTATTAGATTCAAGACAGTCCCAACACGGCTTCTGTCCTGCTCCTACTTCCAGCTGTTTTGCACTTTTGGTGCCCATATACCTGATGCTTTCTCTGCTCTCCCCTGTCTGATGCTGGAATTTCATCAAGCCAGAGGTGAGAGCCTGGGAACGAGTGTGGTCAAGCAGCTTCAGGATGTTAGCAAGAGTTCTTCAGGTTGCACAAGAGGATATCTAAGAGGCTTTTGCTGTCTTCATATTAGAAAACCATTTTGAGATGATTGACTCTGGGCCCCTCAGCGGTTCCTGAAGCAACTTAACACCCCAGCTTACCTATAGATACAGAAGTTGAGAGGGGTATTTCTGAGCATGGCTTTGTGCAGCTGTATCAGTGCCAAGGCATGGCTCCAGGGCTGTAAAGTTTCTGTGATGGATAATTAGATTCTCAAAACCCCTTGTTAAAGAAGTAGAGGAATTCCGGGAGCAGGAAAGTCTAGGAGTAAAGAAAAAAACCCCAAAACTAAAAGAAAAACCCTGCCTATACAAACATTTTGTACAGGTGCCTTGAAAAACAATTCTCTGTAATAGAGTTGAAAGTTTTATGGCATTGCAGCATAGCCACAGCAGGGGGTGGGTGTAACCTTAGCACACAGTGAACCCAGATAATTCCAGTGTTTCCTGAAAGAAACAAAAGCTAGAGCTTAAGCAAACAAATGTTTGGGGTGCAAAATTGTTTCTTCAGGTAATGAGAAACTGTAAGGACATTGTATTGTGGAAAAGTAATTTTTGAGAAGAATATTGTTTAAGAGCTTTTGCTTAAGATGTTTTTAAATACAACCGCAATCTGATTTTGTAGTTTATGCAGTTTCCACATAGGTCTTTTTCTCTTCATCCTCCTTAACAGACTCATAGTAAGGAGAAATTCAATGCAAAATTTAACCTGACTTCTGCTACTTCTCTATTCTTGCTGTTTCTCAGTTTTCAGGCGTTGGGCACTTAATAGTTACCACAACTTCACTGTAGCTTCTCCTTACATAGTACTAGTCACTTCTCCACTTTTTTTTTAATTTACCTAGGAACTGCTCTGTCTGGAGAGCTGCAATGGGGAATGAGCTTTGCAGCCTACCTGAGGTGTCCCAGGGGTCCCCACTTCAGCTCTGCCCTCCAGAATACTTAGAACAGTACAACTGGACTCACAGAAGATGTGTGAGTGAAAAAGGATGAAAAGATGGCATGTCTAAAAATCACTGCTAGGGTCATATGGCAGTCATACTTCGTGTTAAACTGGTGCCCACAATACCACCACAGAGGGCAGGGAAGTAAGCAGAAACATCAGGAGCAAAAAAAGGTTTATCTAAGTTTGTTATTTTTCAGTATGTCTCTCAAATGCGGAAGGTATCGTGTTACAGGAATGTTAGAAAGAGACAGGATATTAAACCCACAGTCATCTTGATCAGCTTATCACACTTTTGCTTGACTAATGTCCACATGCAATTAAGCGATTCCAAACTAATCCTTTTTTTTTGGTAAACAGGTTTTTCCCACCCAGCGTGGGCATCCTCTGGTGCTCGCTGCTGAACAGCAATAAAAGGGGCTCTTTAGCTCAGCAGTGCAGGGCATTCAGAGCAAGCAGCAGGAACCCAGCCAGGTGACCTTGCTTGGCCCTGAGTGCAGTTTTATAGCCTGGGCTATGGTCTGATACCTGTACAATCAAGGTGCAAGTGCTGCTGAGAGTTGCAAGCAAATGCTTCATCGCAGTATGCGATGAAATGGACTTCTAAGTGCTGGGAACTGATCTTTTTGTTGTTTTAGCTAGAGGGATGGTTGTTGTATGTCACTGTGTTAATCGGTGAACAGATTTGTGTGGCCTGCCTTGCTTCACTCATCATGATGTGTGGTGGACAGGTTGTTGTCACACGTGTTGGCTCAGACATCCAGGGTGGCAACAGAGACTCCTGGGTTAGATGCCCCTCTTCAGGAGTGATGGAAGAGGAAAAGGGCTCAGTTACAAGATGTAGGAAAGGCTGGCTGAAAGGCTGCCTGCAGGTGGGTGTAAAAGATGCAGGAATAAGGGAGCAGGAGCAGAGGTGGTAGGTGGTTAGTACTGGCTGGCAGCAACTGGGCACCTGCATGCACTGTACTGTGAACCGGGACAGTTGCTGGGTTGCAACTGCTGTTTGCCAACACTAATCCCAACAGGGAAACAAGCCCCTGCACTGCAGCGTATGGAGTAAAAGTACCAGGTACTTCATTGTTCCACCCAAGAAGGGACGTTTCAGCTTGAGAAGAGACACACATAAGCACAGAAAGGTTGCCTAGGCAGGCTGTGAAACACCAGGAGGTAGAAAACACATGGAAGAGGGGAAGGATTATGTGTCATAGAAACCGGTAACTTATTCAAGAAGCCACAGACGTAGGAGAGGAAGATTGAAGAGATAAAATACATAGGGATGAGGAAGCTGAAGTATTCTGGTGAAGGACGGGCCCCAACTTCATGATCTTGAGTTTAAATCTTTGAAAGTGGGTGCCTTTGTGAATTGTACCTCTCTGAAGAGAGTCTGCTTGATTTAACCCAAGATGGGAGTGTTTAAGACTTTTAGTCCCAAAGTGAGTACTCTTCAGACACACAATGCCTGGCACAGACGTACTTAATACATACTTAACAAAGATCAAAAGGAAAACATGTTATTAACAATATACTTCAGGAAGCATAGGAACACACTGCAAAAGGGACCTCATGAGCTCAGTTTCTCTTCATAGGTAACAATAAAATCTATCTAAAGAGTATTTTGGTTTCTCTCTCCTATTAGTATTCCAGAACCTTTTGTTAGAAAGTTTAATCACAGCCAATCCACACACACCTATTTGCTCAGGGCAATATTGTTCTTTTGTTTAAATATGCCTTCTTGCTCCTTGTGTTTAATTCATTCTTGTATTTATAAAGCACAGTTGCATTCTTCCTTAGCCTTTATTCTTCTAGGACAAACAAGTCAAGCTCTTCCAGTTTACTCCTGTATAGGAGAGTGCCCTGGGCTAATCCCTGTAGCTGTTCACTGCACCTGCTCCAGCTGAATCCATCTGTCTCCCAACATGGGTGACGAGTAGTATTGTAAAGACAATTCCAGGTGCAGTTTTACAAGTGCAACAGCATACTATTTCCCCCACTCCCAAAAAATTCCTCCCCAGCACACTCTGGAATCGCACTTGTCTTTTACTCAGCCACGTTACACCACACCAGTAGCTCAAAGCCAATTTATGATTAACCAATGCACTCAGGGCTTTCTCTGTCTCCATTGCTTTCATTGGCTAAGCATTTCTGGTATGAGCTGAGAGCTCATTATTAAGCCTCTAGGTTCATGACCCTGCACTCCTTCTCATGACTGCTATTCAAATTATCGGTGTTTTCTAGTTTTTCCTGTAGGGTTCCACTCTCTGCTGTTTTGACAGAAACTCCCAGCTTTATGTCTTCAGAAACAAAGAATGTGTCCTTCGTGTAACGGTACTTATCACCATAACCTTACTCTCTACTGCAATCATTTTCCAAGCTGTTGTTTCCAATGGACTTGGAGGACAGTAAAATCCAGCTTCTCCTGTGTGGCCTCTCTGAGTTTCACCTCCGCCTTGATGAATCCTGATAAGGCACCACCTGTTGACAACAGCTAGACACAGGCTGAAGAGCTGCAGCCACCCTTAACAAAAGCTTGGGGTTTTGGTCCTTACTTCGTTCCATAACTAGTTTGCTTTGAAGGCTACAAGCAAACAGAGCCCCATTGTGATAAACACTCCGCAAGAATATCAAGAAAAGAACCTGTCCCTGAAAGGAGCTTGCATCTGGTGTGCATCTATCCAAAACTCCCCATAAAAATAACAAAAAAAAAAGTACCCCAGGATAATAAGCTATTGTGAACAAGAGCTGCCTTTTTGCTTTGTATCCACAGCACTGGAAACATAAGAGCCTGAATGAGCTACTCTCAACTACGAACAATGGAAACACGCTGAATCACTAAAACCAAACCTTCAATAGGCAAAAGGCAGCCTTGTCACTAAGACAAACTGCTCATAGCAACAATTGAGGCTTGGAACTGCTTGTATGGAGCCAATCTGGCTCTCAAACTTCAGCTGAAGTTCATCCAAAGTTGAACAGGGAAGCCTCCAGATGGTCACTGCAACTGGGGCTAAAAGGAGGGGCCATTATGATACTTTCTTGTTCATACACAAAGTGCAGAATTTTGTTTAATGTTGAAAATTAAGACTAACCCCCAGAGGAGTGGACAGCATAAAGCATGAAGGAAAATGGCATCACTTAAACAGGGGAAATGCTGCTACTTTAAAAAGATACTCTAGTCGTAGCACTTTAGCAGTTATTAACTCAAAAAACAGGGGAAAAAGCCCAATTGTGTTGCAAAGTTTGTGCTGTGTTTTTTTTTTTTTCATACAGCATGTAAACCAATACCATTTATTTCATAGAAAAAAACATCTAACCTCACAATGTTTAAACAGAAAAGCAACAAAATTCTCTACTGCAACCCTTGTCAGGAATGAGACAAGCAGGGGACGTCCGCGTTAATGAACTGAGCTTAAAGCTACATTTCATTCTGCGTCTTCAATTTTGGGTTGTAGTTATGTCTGTCCACTGTGCTACAGAACCATGCTGACAATGCAGACTTTGCCAATACAGCCTTGCTTAGGAAGAGCATGAAGTACCTCAGAAAGACTTTCAGAGGGAGGCATCGGCTTTGAGTCAATCTACCTGCTCCCAGGGACACCAGCTTGTCTGCTGTGCAGATGAGTGGTTCTGGGAAGGTGCTGGTGCTCCATCAGCTTGTTCACACAAGTCACCAAACATATTTAGGAGGAAAAGCTGCTCCTGAGAAGGCTGCCCCACTACATCAGCACAAAGGTTGTCTTTGAGGAGACATGAGGGCAGACTTGATGCCACGCCAGAAGTCTTGGCCCATAGGAAAGCTAGTACCAAGTTTTGGAGAAGCGCATTAGATACTAGGAAGAATTTCTTTACTGAAAGAGTAGTCAGGTGCTAGACCAGCATGCCCTGGGAGATGGTGGAGTCACCATCCCTGGAGGTATTAAAGAATTGTGTAGATGAGGTGCTTTAGGACATGCTCTAGTGGGATGGTGAGGTGCTTTTTGTTGGTTTTGCTGTGGTTTGATTGTTTGTTTGGGTTTTGTTGATGGTTGGACACAGTGATCTTAGAGGTCTTTTCCAACCGTAACAATTCTGTGATTCTGTCATTTCTCAGGACTGTGTTTTAATAGATCTGTACTTACAGCTTTCAAGCACAGTGATGATAATAATTATTAGGTTTCTTAGCTTCCAAGGAGACAATGATAAATTAGATTAGATGATCTCTAAGGTCCCTTCCAGCCTAAGCCATTCTATGATTCTACAAAATTTGTATTTCTATGATTCTATGAAATTGGTATTTCTTCATTTAGCATGCCAATCTTGAGTCTTGAATCAAACACAAGGTTCAAAGCACCCTCAGTAGCATGCACAGGGTGAGTGTGAGGAACATAAAAAAGCCACAAGGCCTGTGTGAAACACTGACTATGCACTCAAGGAGCTAACACATCCCAAGGCATGAGGCCTGCCCTGGTGAATGTACCTAAACCTCCTCAGGGAGGAACAAGGACCCAGCTCTGCTGATGCCTGTTTGATATGGGACTTAAAGCATCCAGTTGACAGAATCACCCTCAAAGCCAAAAAAATATTCACTCTGAGTTGTAGCCAACACTGCTGCACATCTGTGCCATGAGACCTTCTCATCTGAGGGCAGCCCAGCAGGACTGCAGTGCATCCTGGCAGGAATGACTTCCTCACACAGTGAGCAAACAGGCTGTGCTGATCTTCAGCCAAAGGGAGAGGAGATTACACCTCCTAGTATCTCTCCCGGGGGAGGAACTCAGTGAAACACAGTATTCTTAGACAAAAATATTCTTTGTTTTGTCCCCAGAATATATACTGAGACATTGCAGGTGCCAAGTGTATTTCTCCCATCCAGCATGTTTTCCTTGAAAATCAAATTCCCCTTTCCTAGTACATCCTACAAGAGGAATAGGGGAGGAGGGAAGAGAAGGAGCAGAGTTGTAGATTGTCTTAAAAAATGAGGGGAAACAAAATGGAATACTGAAAGAGAAAAATATTTTTGCAAGCAAGTCAGCAAAATAATTCATTTTGCTCTTCAAGCACAGTTCCATTTGCAAACAGGCTGATGAAAGGGAGGTGCATTGCTCCAGTTCCACCATCTCAGTGAGACCAAATTGGAGCGCTGAAGGATTAGGACTTGATCTAACATAGTTTGAACTTCCAAAAAAAAGCATTTAGCTGAACCTTCACTGAACTAGCACCCTAACTGAAAATAAAGATCGTTATGTAACAAAAGGATGAGAGGCAATGGTTTTAAACTAGAGAAGGGTAGATTTAGATTGGACACTAGGAAGAAGTTCTTTACTATGAGGGACGTGATGGATGCCCCATCCCTGGAGACATTCAAGATCAGGCTTGATGGGGCTCTAAGCAACCTGATCTAGTTAAAAATGTCCGTGTTTACTGCAGGGGAGTTGGACTAGATGACCTTCAGAGGTCCCTTCCAACCCAAACCATTCTGTAATTCTATGATTTTTCCCCTTTCTTCTTTAAAAGTGAGACCCTAAGACTAGTTATGGCACAGAGGAACTTAAGGGAACTATTGCTCTTCTCTGTGCAACCCTTGTGCTTTTTGTGTAGAGAATCTCTGACTCCTGCTCTTCCAGTGTGGTACTACATTTCCACTTGATTTAGTCCATTTAAAACCAAAATTTCCTAATGATTTTGGCCAATATACACGGAATACATTGGTAGACTGGAGATGGTGGAGGAAACATTTCACAAGCGAAAAGAAAACTGCTTCTATTTCCTGTAAATGGAATGGATGTGCTGTTGTCAAGAAGAAACATCATTAAACACAGTAATGTATATGCTTGCCTAACAAAGGTGCCCAAAACTTCCTTCTCCTGCCATTCTTCACTCTGAAAACACAGACATTCCCTAAACCGTTGCCTGTGGCTTTCATGTGCCAACTCACTAAACAAATGTCACATTTACATGCAGTCTCGTATTACCAGAGTGGATGTGCTGTTGAATTAACAACACTTTGAAGCCATTTTAGAGCATATTGCAATCTTATTTAAGCTATGAGAATTTAACGCATCTCAAACTCCAGTTCTCACAGTCAGAAATTGCTGTCATTTCTTTAAGTACCAGCGCAGTGGATGGGTGGCGGACAGGAAAACTAAGTACTGCTATGTTATTCTGTTGATGTCCTCAATTTTTAAGTTTTTTTTTCTGTGACCTGCTGCAAGCACTAAGCTTCATCTGTAATTACCATTAAAGAATACTGGCAAAAAAACCCCAAAACAGTCCTGAAAAACTATGAACTTTCCAAACATGAAGATGAAAACTGAAAATGAGTTTCATTATTCATGAATAGCCTTTGGAGATATCTATTTCTTTAAGGCTGACATTGTCAGGTCCCTACCCATATGCCGCTTGTTATAATAGCTGTTATATTTTACTATTTTTCAATATCTTAATCTTTACCAATAGGTAGGAGGCACTGGTTTTTTTGCTTTACTGAGGAAGAGAAGCTGCACAGAGAAACTGTAGATAGTATGTTCAAACTTCTTCAGAAGTGACTTATCTCTGTACTTATGAAACCCTTTCTGAAAACTTGATCAGCCATCAGACGTGAGGTTGCCTTCCAGGAGCCTGAGGAAACATTACAAGGACAAGGCCAATACTCGGAGACTTGCATCACTTTGCAAGAAATCATTTTTCTCACTATTCTGCTGAAACAGGCCATATTTACTTTAGTGTGATATGCTGATTTTGTTATCACTCCCACTTTCTACACAAGGGTCAAGTATCATCCAAGAAAAAAACCAACACTCTACAACTCTAAGCATACGATAGCAACATGTCCTGGTGACACAACACAATTTTGATCAGCAACCTCTTACAATGACGTTACAAAGCTCTCAGGTTAGTTTGATGGGAAACATTTTTCTATCGGTCTGTCGACACTCATTATGTTGCTTTCAAAGCATTATTGGTCAAGTCCTGCCATCACAGTTTCTATTATTTTTTCTGTGACTAAGACCCAACAGACTTTGATTGGCTGTGTCCATTGAAATGCCAACAGGTCTAGCACGTCAGCCTCCTCGGCTCCCCCCCCTGGGATTTCCCCCACGGTCATGCCAAAGTTCACTCAGCACCCCTCAGCTTCCTGGAGGGAAGGTATGCATTTTCAAATGTTTATCTGTGATTTAGCATTCTCCCAGTTTATTACCCGAGGGATAGCTATCATATAGTCATATTACATATAACATATACATATCACACCCAATTTTCATATCCATAAATAGCTTTAAGTCCTTTCTCTGCTATTAGTGACAAAGCTTTGGTTTCACTGGTAGGTGACCAGAAGCACATCTGGGCTGAGAAGGGAAGGCTGATATTTATTCTTAAGAAAGCTTAGGGCTCAAGTGTTTAATATCTTACATTATCTCAAGTGCTTAGTACCTTAACCTATGGAAAGAGCTGTATCAGCTTTTGCAGTTAGAAGTTTGCCTTATATTTGTCACTCTCAGCTTCCCCATTCTTCTACATATTATATATTCATGGAGAGGAGGATTACTGTTTTAACAGCTCCTTCACAGACAGGATGTTGGTTATTTTTCTTGAAAATACTGTACCTGTATTTTTTTCCACTTACAGCTTATTAGGTGATCTGTAAAATACTGGTAGATGTTTTCCAATTACCATTTACATTTTTCTCCCCAAATTACTTATCTCAGAATCGTTTTCCACATTGTGAAACTGTATCAGCTAAAGCTATTCATATGCATTTTGTTTGCCCTCAACAAATGTAATCAAGTTAAGGTTTTCTTTCTTTCTTTCTTTTTTTTTTTTTTTTTTAATATTTGTGTTATTTCTTTGTACTGTGGTTCCTCCTCTCTGCTGAGGCAAAATTCTAGTGTAGAGTTTCCCTGGTATCTGGTGTAATCCTTTTTAAGCAAAAAAATTAAGAATGTTAATTAGTGGTCCTGAAGATGCTTCAGTGTTAGCTGGATGAGACTGCCAGCATATGTCATTTGGATTAAAGTCTCCCACAAAAATGCAATATATTTTTTTTCCTCCTATACATTATAGATAGTAACTGAAGAGGCCAGTCATCTGTTCTTCTATAAAAACATCTGCTCTCTCACAGACAGCAACTCATATCCCATTTTGCACTTTTCATAGTGGGAAATCAATCCATGAGATCATTTCTTTGTCATTTGTCACTAGTAAATAAATCATGCCTTTTTTATTTTTTTGGTTATAGTGTGCCATTTCTCATCCCCTTCTGTCCACTAAACCTTTCTTAAGATATTATAACCAATGATTTAAAGATTTCAGTCACCAGAAATTTCCCATCAAGTTCCAGCAATGCCATCTCTATTGAATTTATGCTCATAAATAAGCAATTCCAGTTCCTCTGTTTATTATCTAGGACCCTCACATTGGTTTAAGTAGCTAAATAATTTCACCTTATTATGTCCTTGGGCATTTGGGTTGGTTTTATTCACCATGGCATCACTTGGGGTTAAATGTATGCTCATTTGTTTTCCCTTCTCACTTTTTTCTAATGCTGAGGCTGCTGGAGGTCCCTCCACTCTCCCTTTCTGACAAAAGGGAAAAGCAGCAGAGTTTCCCCCACGTGACTCAGGGGCTGGCTGCCCACCAGAAACCCCCAAGAAGAGGAGCCTCCCTTCTCCCCCATAGCCAAAGGCAGGAGACATTAAACAAATTTATGCCTGCAGACTTTCTTGGGCATGCATAACTGGTTTCTGACCCTACTCTGGTTAATGCTTGACCATGTGTCGTTTTGTCTATCCCTCTTTCCTGAAAAAAAACCCTCAAAACATTGCCCCATAAGTAGTTTTGCACCTCAAAGGAGGGTAATCAGGAATGAACCTTTAAAGCAAAAATCATTCTTTGTATGTATCCATATCCTTGCTCTTACTTTTCATTGTTTTATAGTAAAAATGGTGGCATTAAAATTATCAGAGGTCAGTAAAAGGTTGAAATTGTTTTATTGTGCATAAATTCAGGCATTAGTGATGCAGTCTTGTCCTTTGACTTCTAGTATGATACAAAACTTAATAAGGATTGTTATCCTGTACAAATAATCAGAACCGCAGAAGCCCATTCTTGAAATCAGTGGTGTGTCTTATCAGAGATGTACTGGATGCTGAATGAGAATGGCTTTACAATCTCCAGTCAACACCTTGTAAAATGGTCCTTTTACAGTATGTGCTTTAAAACAGAACCAATTATTCTTGCAGATTGCAACACAAATTGTAGTGTAATTAGTACTTAACAGCAATAATGAAAGAGGGAAAAATAGTGAAAGAAAAAGAGAGAAAAAGAAATTTATTTAAAGTAATTGCACTTCCATCTATTTATTCAACATTTACCACTTTCAAATCTTGTCATCTTGCCAGTACAGGAGCACAGTGTTCTGCTGCTAGCCCTTTATATGTCTTTGTAGAATAAAAATCTCAGCTGTGGTATTCCCTTACTCTCAGAACAGAAATTATTCTTTCCTAATCCAAATCACCTAATGGCTCAGCATTTTGTGCTGAGAGATCTTACATCTTGGGAGATCAAACAAGCAACTTTTCAGCTGAGTGTCCTAAAGGATCTATTGTCTCCACAGCCACTTTTAAAGCCAGCACTTTTTTTCCCTCCCACATCTGAAGCATTTTCTTACTTAGGAGATGTTCATTGCATTCTCTGTAGCCACTTCTTACTCAGTTTGCTTAGTCCAATACAAAACTCATGTTTAATGACCTCCTTGTTACTTCAAATGCCTGGAGAAACTTGATTGAATACAAAGCCAATACCACTGCAAGGCTATTTTAAGTCTAAAAGATCTCCCTGCAAGTCTGTTGGAAGAAAGAAAAAGAAATAATTTTTAAAGTCTAGAAAATAGCCACCAAAAACAAAGGTATAGGCTGCGTTAACAAGCATGGCTGACTGACGTCCATGATTTTATACTCTTTCATCAATACTTCATGGATCTCAGGATCCCCCAGTTGCCCAAAACTTAAGGGCTTGTTTTTGTCCACGTCTCCAGGTCTACAGCAATGAAAACGTGAAACAAGTGCAAATTGCTACAGCGTTAATTCCAAAAGTTGGCAGCCAGACTAAATCAATGGTGTTCGGAAAGCGTGAATTGCCTCACGCATTTCAATGGGTTGCTTGGTCACCAAACTGTGGACAAGGATTTGGATAAATGAGTTTTTTAGCTGTTTCATCACTGACCGTGCCACCCGAACCACTGAGAAAACATATGCCTCTCTGCCTGCCAGCTGCTTTCTAGCTGGTGGTCAAAACCTTTCAGGTTCATCCTTCGCAGTTCCTACGGCATATTGATGAACTGGCAATATGGGCCTTTTAAATAGCATGAAATCTAGACATGGCATATAACACTGAATATACAAGAAGCATCAGGAAAGCAAATGCGTGAAAATACTGTTCACAACTGTGCAGAAACTCATCAATTCTCAGAGAGCCTGCTTGGACTTCCCAGCCTGCTCTGACCTCGTGTCATGGCAGCCAGGAGCCTTGAAGCAACCTTCAGGTCCTGCTTGTGACCAAGCATCCAGGTGGACCTGCCTTGTGTAAATTGGTCTGTCAGCAAAAGAAATGATCAGCTTTGCATTTCAATGAAAAAGCTTTTGTCTGCTGTGTAGGAGTGGAGACAGAGAACCTGGACTTGCTTGCAAAGTCCCACGTTAGTAATATGTGACAGGATGCATGTAAAGGTTCTAAAGCCTGATTTAAAGCCCAAAGCCCAACTGAGCTGGGAAGGGTTCAATTGTCTTAGTTAGTGGGAGGGTTTTGTTTGTTTGTTTGTTTTTTAAATACAAAAACCCACTGCAGGGCTTGTTACCTGTTGTACATAAGTTTGTGTTTATTTCCTTTTCCACATGGGAGCAGCTATGTAAAACAGAGCACCTATACAGCGTTGTAGTAACCATGTCTGTATCTGTGGTTGCGTGAGGAGCAGACAATCAGTAAAAAAGCTCAAGTACCTGAAATACTCTTATTTTCCAATGCACCTGTTTCTCTAACAGGGGCTATTACTTTTCTTCACAAACCTTGCTTGCTTATTACTGAGCTTGTACCACTTTAACTGCCCTGACAGACCATAGCAGAATAAGCCATGCTCTGTAAGTATGTCCTAAGGAGCATGAAAGGTGAAACTAGAACAGGTTCCTTCATTTTGGAGCTGCATTTTAAGCAACAGTTACTCCCTGCCTCCTCCAAGGCCAGCTCATAGCTCAATTTCTTTCCTAAAGCTTTTAACAGTTTTCAAAGAGCTGCTGTGACCAGCATGCCTTGCCCACATCCTTTACCAATGTTACCAGGGACCACTCACATAAGGAAACATGCTGGCACAGGTAGTGAGGACACAGCCAGATCCTGGCAGCCTTCGTGAATCCCATTCCTGAACTGGAATCATGGTTATTTGGAATGAATTACTCTGCTTGGCAAGCAAAGAGCTCATCACTTAACAAGTACCACACGTGCTGTAAGGAAGATTTCTCCCCGAAGCTGACAGCAAACCCCCCACACCTGCTCAGCTCCATGTTCATAGATCAGACCTGCCCAATGGCTGCAGCTCTGTACTCCTCATCCAGTGCTGCTGGTATACCCAGCAGCATGGCTGTGGCAGTACCACAGCCTCTCTTTGCCTTAGTGCAGCAGCCTCTCTTTGTCCTAGAGCAGCATCACTAATCACTGAACCTCAGGTCCTTCCCCGGGGGCAAGGGAGAGCAGACACACCAGTCCGTGGGCCCTTGTGCCTGGGCAGCCCTCATTGCATTCTCCTGCACGTGATCAGTTGTGCAAGCATTTTGCCCTTCCAGATCAAGTAACCTGACCTCAAGTGTCTCACATGATGGGACACAGGGAAATTGAGAAGTCTGAATTGCTATGGTTTCAACTTTCTAAAGTGAAGCACCTGAACCAACAACATTTTTATGGTTCTGAAGCCTAGGAGACCACATTTTGTCATCACCCCTCCAAAAAAATGCAGTAGAACTGTTCTTTGCAGAAACAAACCGAGAACAAAAAAAAGACTGACAACAAAACAGAAATAGCAGTATTGAGAGCATATGTGTATGATTTGGCTGAAGAAGCAGAAGGAGAAGGTCTAACTGAAAATACCACACAGATATCTTCTGATTATCTCCAGGCTAAAGTCCCAAAGCCACATTGCTGTGCAAAACATCCCATCCCACCAGTGAATGGAAAAGCATCCCTAAGCGCCCACTGCATGCTGCAAGCTAAGCAAAACTGAGCTGCTGACTTTGTGAACGTGCACTTGATGTGATGTAATGTAATTATCATATCATTTTGCAGGACACCACCAAGAATTTGAGCAGGAAGTCATCTTCTCTGCTGTGCAACTGAAAAGCCAACAAAATACATCGTTCACCTTCTCAGAGTAGCACTGCCACTGTGAGTTTTAAAGTGACAATGACTAAAGGGATTAATCCTTACTTATCCTTAAATCAATGCTTCACATTTACTTCCATTTAGGGAAGAAATAAAGCTTTTAATGTTCCAGCAGTTCACCCGACTAAAAAAATGTAAATATATTGGAAATATTTTAAAGAGCATAAAACTAAAATATACTTCCTTGTCACCTCTAATTCCGTTTTCAGCCATAAACTGAAGAATCTGAATATTATGACTCTGATCATAGTATTTTTATCTAGGGCAGGAGGTAAAGTCCCTTGCTCCCCTCACCCTACTGTATTTCTGACATTACTGATGCCTGAGCAGCTGTGATGTTGCCAAAACTAAAACAGCAGTTGGCTTTTATATCTCACAAACATACATGGTTTTCTCTCTGAAAATGCATCTTCTGAAAGTCAGGATGACAAATAAAGTCAATCCTAGCCCAACAATGATTTTCAAAGAAGATCTTTTGCACTTCCCAGTACTGCCTTCCCATTCCAGTCTCAAAGAGATGTAATGAGAACTGTCTGCTTTTTGGGAATATCAGCAGCTACTTGAAAGTGACAGCACAGATACAGAAAAGTGAGAAATGAGTAATTAAATAAATTCTTTAGGAGTTACTAACTACTCAACATTACCTAAAAATTTAGTCAGGTCCTTTTTCACATGCTAAATCTTTGATTTAAGACCTCAGGTTTAGTCTCCTGAATTTGAAAGTTTTGACATCTGTTTTGGGCAAGTGAGATGCTGTCTTGAACCTCTGTTACTGCACTGCTAAGACTTTTCCTTTCACATCCTAGGACCCATCCAGATTTGGGTTTCACTGCAAAACCCAGAGTGCTTCTGACAGCTCTTTCTGCAGGTGCTGCTGCAGCTTTGACTCTCCATGACGTGGATAGCAACTTCACCTAGCAACTACATCAAGCATAACTCAATTTCATCTGAATTGGCAATTCGTTGGTAATTCTTAGCTGCTGCAGCAAGTTCAACAGTCACCATTTGCTGCTTTTTTTGCAGTCCTCCACACACCCATCGCCACAGTTGCCATTGCACCATTGGCAGAATGAGGCTGTTTTCACGGGAGCACTGCCCTGCCTGTGTTCTGCATGCAGGCTGCTCTCTCCATCATCAGCCTCTACTGTTTCGGCCTTCAAAATCTTTGTCTGCCTGCCTCATGCCTCAAGTCCAGGCTGGCACATGCAAATGTGCTGTTTGTGGGAAGTCACATCTCCATAACAAGCAACGGGGCCACTCTGTGTGACGAGAGGTGATAAAGCTCACATAGCAAAAGTTGGAAATGTGCAGAGGTACCTCCAACCACAAGTAGCTTGTGCAGCTTCCTTTTCCTCACTGCTGTTACTGTAATTTCTTTTGAGGGAATAAAACACCAGGACTCAGCCCTCTTTGGGCTGGAGCTTCCTCCTGGGGGGGTCCTGGACAAGGCCCACACTCAGAGCCCTGCTGAAGGCAGACACCCCCCTAGAACCCTGGAACAAAAGCCCCTTCCTTGCAACATGATGCCTGCATGCACCCACTGACATGTGCACAGGTGATGTGTTCACACACACGTATGCGTTTGTCAGGAGACACGGCCATTAGCTGTTCCTGGCCCTACCACAAGAAAACATTTTAACTTTTGTTTAACCTACTTGCAACAACAAAAAGGTCATCTGTAACCTACAGGAAAAGAGAAGCATATATACATCCACTCCTGTTGTGCCCACTGCCAGGCTGGCAGTCTGGGCTGTGTCAGAAGTACACAGTGCTGCCAATGGGTGTTTTTGTTTGGAGTGTTTTCAGTACCTGCTCAGACAGCAGCTGTGGTATCTTAATAGCCATTGTCTCCCCTGAACATGCAACACATGTTGAGACCTCCTAATGGTGCAGAGCCCATTACTGCAAGGGGACACGTTCCCGGAAGCCAAATTCAGCCACAACTAATACAAAGATGGCAACCCTGGCTTGGGACCGCCTGGGGCGATGATTACCTCTTGGTGTGGCTGCTTGTACAGGCTTACATTTGCAACACACATAGTTCAAGTTTCCTTTGCATCTCCCCCAGTATTTGTCACCACCTGAACTCTGTTCCCAATTTGCTACCCACTCTTAGAGGTCCCTCTGCCATCTTCCCTGGCTGCAACCCATTTTGTCCAGCATGGCCAGACTATGCCCCACCAGTTGGGTTGTGCCAGCACCCCACCATCCCCAGCCAAGCTGCCAGAGCGCTGTGGGGCCAGCACAGAACCCGGGCTAGGTGGCCCTAGCGACAGACATGCCTTCCTGGCACATGCACTGTGTAAGACGACTGGCCACCAACATCTAGACAGAGCATGAGCTCCCACAGAGAGCCTGTCTCCTCTGGTAGCTGCAGTGCTGCCAATGTCACCTTAACCCTCATTTCTTTTTCCAGATCATTAACTGTTAAACAGGGAGAGAAAGCAGAAGTGAGTCCTGCTGCTCTGAGAACAGCCTAACATCAGAAAGGGATTGCTGTGTATCGTCAATCCTCTGCTAAAGTGCATGTAGGGGATATCTTTGCCAAAAAAAAAGCAGGAAGAATGGTAAGAGTACTTCTACAGAAAAAAACCCCAAACAAACAACAACCTCCTTAGGCCTTTCTGGCTTTCTTCTGCCAGTATGTGCCTGTGCAAACTGGGATTTGACAGCAAGTCCCCTCTGCCTCTGCGTGAGGGGGCCCTGCTGTGACAGGGCCCTGTGTGCTGGCGGCTGCACAGACATGGCGGGGCAGCAGCACAGCTGGTGGGACTGGGTTGCCCAATTGGGACAGCAGCTGCTGCTGGAGGCAGTGGCTGTGGGCAGCACGGCAGAGCCGCACAGTCAATAGCTGGCTCCAAATCAAAGCTTTCAGTGGCCTGCGGTGAAGTCTCCAGGTACCTTTGTTGCTTCACCTTCGCCTCGACATCTGATTTTCCACCTTCCTGAAACCCTCTCAAGAACACAGGAGTTTCCCTGCTGTAGCGGATGGCTGTCTCCTTGTATGCTCCCGCTATTTTCAGCACAAAACGGTTTCCAATTTAATGTCCCAAGTGGGAATTTCCAGCTGTAACTTGGCTGCGCTTTTAGTGCAGCAAGCGAGCAGTCTGACTTGCAGCCACATGATTTGCTCTTGACATTGAACTGTTTGTTCTTTTCACATCCTGGCCACTTCTACCGTGCCTAAGCATCACTCATAAAACATAGAGGCTTGAAAACATAACTTCCAAAAAGATGCAGAGCTGTTTGGCTTGTATTACTTAATAATTAGATTCTTTTCGACACTATTAGTCTTTGTTTCTAAGGGTTTGTGTATCCCACACACCCAGTGCGGTTGTATTCTGGTCACACAGCTCATTTAGATGCGTGAGCGCGCATTGTACTGCACCCAGCTCCCCACCTCCAGGCACCAGCAGCATCTGATGCGATTGTATTGATCAAAAAAAGATGAAACTGGGGGCATATCCAGCTATCAATCTTACCTGACCTGCAAGGACTGCTGATGAGGGTTTTAGAAAGTCCTAGGCAGACTTTTCAGCAGCTCCCTTTGATTTTCAGGATTTTAAAGGATGCAGGTACACCTGCAGGAGGTGTAGGGAAGTGGAAATGGGGAAGCTGGGCTTTGCCATGTGCTTCAGTAATGCCTTATTCCCTCCCCTGAAAGCCAGCCCAACATCCTGGGTTGATTTTGAGAGAGAGTGCCACCTCATCTCTGTCTCCTCCCTGCACCTTTGGGATGGTGTGCCCTCCTGGAGGCACCAGGAGGAGGCAGGCTCCATACTCTCCAGTGTGAGAGCTGCAGTCACAAGGAACTATGCTGTCATTGCAAATACTTTTTTTTGGAAATTTTTCTGTTGCACTGGGCAAAAGTCAGACATTGCCTCCTGAAATGACCGAGGTACTTCTGGCACTATTCCAGGTTTAAATAAAGATGAGTTATAACACCAAGCTTTGTGAAAAGCATCAAGAAAAATGCTGATCAGGAAGTTTAGTGTAACTTCTTGGCAAAACTCAAGAAAGGAAGGATAGTTTCATCTTGATAGATTTATGGTTGCCTATAAGAAGGGGAAAGGCCTGATGTGGCTGTGGTTCAAATAACTAATTTTCAGTGAATTGTTTCTGCATCCTGCATTTTATCTGATTGATCCTTATACCTATCTTGAGTCCTTCACACAGAGACTGTCCTCTCAGACAAAGTGCCAAATTCCAGTATGAATGTTCAGGAGGGAGAGACAATACAATATAAATCCAAACTGAATTGAATTTCTGCTTCAGCATAGCCTCCCATTAAGACTGCACTGGCAGCAGCTGCTGAAGTCCTTGTATTACCCCCACTAGAGCCTGCAGCCAGTCTGAAGGCAAAAGCAACTCCTTCCTTCATCTCTTTAAACCCTCCCCTGTCAGCATTAAAGTCCTACCTCTGTAACATTGTATAACATGCTTATTTTGTTATTAGCTTTCAGCCCCTGGTTAAAAAAGCCGGATTGGTCAACCAATGAATCCCTAAACACCTGTACTGTATTTTTAAACTTTTACAGTAATATGCATATTTGTTCTTATTAGGAAGTTAATGCCTACCTTCAGTTAGAGATTAAATAAAGCATTCTAAATTAACTTTAATTTCCCCATTTATAAATCGATCAGTAAACTTTCATTTATTCTCACTTATTCTGGTGTTTTCAAAGAGACTGCTCTTCTTCTGTCTTTGCAAACTATCTATTATTATAAGTAGTGTTATTGGGAATTAACTTGCAGTGTAAAGGAACAAAGACAATCTTGCAGCTGTTGCTGGTTATGTGCAACATACATTACACCAAGCACCAAAATCAAGCCTGAAGAACATCAAGGTATCGTTGTTTAGGAAAGTACAAAGACTCCTCAAAACCTTTAGAAAACACATAGAAAGCAAGTGAATTACCTGATTGCTACTAGGTTTGGCCTGAGAAAATTATAGGCTGCTCAGCAAAATTTCAAAATCAGAAATGTCCAGAAAAATCACAAAATAATGAGAAGTTAACAGAACACTGTCAGTAAAGCCAGATGCCACATGGTGAAACGTGGGTGAAGCACAAGACCTCTTACTAATGAATAACATAAAAATACTTTAAAACATATTTTAAAATTAATGTGCTTGCCCTGGTTACCCCATCTTTTTTGCATACTCTTTGAAAACCAGAAACAAATGTATTAAAACCCGATTCTGAGGCGTCAGGCCATGATTCTAAGAATGACATCTTGCCAAAGATGGTGAACATCTCAATATAAGACACTGGCTGTCAGCCATGAATATTTCTCTGCTTGAAATGAAAATCGCATAAAGATAAGTTGGTTTAAGTTGGTGAAGGGTCTAGAGAACAAGTCCTGTGAGAAGCGTCTGAGGGAACTGGGGTTGTTTAGTCTGGAGAAAACTGAGCCTGAAAGGAGGTTGTAACAAGGTGGGGTCAGTCTGTTCCAGAATCTTAAAATCATAGAATACCAGGCAGCAAGGGACCTCAAGGATCATCTAATCCAACCTTATAAGTAAACTATTTATATATGTATATATAATTTCAATGAGATGGCCCAGCACCCTGTCAAACTGAGTCTTAAAACTGTCCAGTGTAGGGGAATACACCACTTCTCTTGGGACATTATTCCAATATCTAATTGTTCTAATAGTGAAAATTTTTCTTCTGGAGTCCAATCAGAATCTCCCCAGGAGTAACTTGTACCCATTACTTGTATCCATTATTGTACTCCCAAGTAACAAGTGATAGGACAAGAGGAAACGGCCTCAAGTTGCACCAGGGGAGGTTTAGATTGGATATTAAGAAAAAATTATTGCCTGAAAGGGTTGTTAAGCACTGGAACAGGCTGCTCAGGAAATGGTGGAGTCACCACCCCTGCAGGTATTTAAAAGCCATGTAGATGTGGTGCTTGGAGATATGATTCAGTGGTGACCTGTCAGTGCTGGGTTAACAGTTGGACTTGATGATCTTGAAGGTCTCTTCCAACAAAAACAATTCTGATTCTAAGAAGGTCATGTCAGGCTCCATATAGCTCTGTGGCATACATATTTCTGTTGATACTTAAGAAGTAGCTGAATTAATTTTGGTTAGTCTGGATGATCTTTAATCCAGATGGCCATTAAAGGCTGGGTTTATGAATCTACTTTCCCTGGGAAAAAGCCTGGGGTTATTGCCCAAATTGCATGGAGAGGGTTGCTCGGGAGTTAGAGTTGCTTTGACTCTACAGTCAGGCTGCAGAGGAAAGCCCACATTTGGGGATTTCCATTCTTAGTCTGAGAGCGAGAGAAAAACATGTCCATAAACAAAGGCCTTGACGAGCTCCATGAGGTGCCTCAGCACGTGGTTTAATAGCTGACTCATTGTTAGTGATACAGAAAGCTCAGGTCTGTAACCCAAGTGGCACAGATTTTTTAGGGAAGTCTGAAGGCTCACTCCTTTTTTTGGAAAAGGACTAAAGACTAACCTATTGGTGGGCGTAGAGGGAAACGACAAAAAAGAAAACAAAGCTAAAAAGATCCCAGGAAATAATTTGCCACCTCTCCTTCAGAGTTAAACCCAGTACATGCATTTAATTCCTTATACTTGTCTAATATGCTCTACACAGCTGGGAGTTTAGAAACTTTCATGAACTTCTCAGGGACTCTGCTCCAGTATTTCACTAGTTTTCCCACTGAAAAGCTTTTCCTATTGCCTAACCTTGCTGTAAGGTGAGATGTCTTTGTCATATCCAGACAGAATCAACTATTCATTCCTCTTTGCAAAAGTCTTTTCATTGTCAAAGTTTAATTTAAGAGTTTAGGAAAATGTTTCTCAACAGGTCAGGTACTTCTCTGGCAAGTGCACATTTTATGCACTCAGATACAATTATCTGTTTTTTAAAGTAACATTTATCCATTTTAGATTTTAAAAAAATCCATTCCTTATACATGCAATATAAATTGGTTCAAAGTTAGCCTCGATACAATCATTATTTATCAGTTTTCCAGAGTATGTCCAAGACAGTTTATCCAAGGGAAATAGTCTTTCAGCTGTTACATTAGGAGCAGATATGAATGTAGTATTTTTAGACTTTATTGAGTAAACAGGAAAATGAAATTACAGATAAATAGAAAATTATATCACTTCCAAAATCAATATTCGCACAGCATGTAAACACATGCTCCTTAGTCTCTCAGTACATAATACCCCTCACTCAAACACAGTACCCAACCTTCTATCAAGTCTGTAAACACTAGTAAACAGTAGAATTCCCTGAGCACTACACTGTTTTTTGGGAGGAAGTGGTTGAATTAAATAAGACAATTGTTTTCTCAAATCAGAAGGAAGTCAGGTATTTCAGAGCTAGTACAGACTAGCACATATAATGTGTTTGTATCTTTCTGGGCAATGATGTATTTTGTACGGGTACACTTATAAGCAAAATATTTATCATCTGTTTTTTAATGATGCAATGTATTTATAGCAGCTCTTCCAACATATCACAGTCAAGATGGGACTATTTTGATTTTAAGTCTATCAGAAAACACTTGGTATACTGTTAAAGAGAAGCATTATGCAATTACTGAAAGAGTCTTTTCATCATCCTTAATAAAGTTTAATTATTGTACCCTTACCTAATGTGCAGAAATAACTTATAGGAGCTGTAAAATATTTTAAGGTCCTGTTCACTGCACGTTAGAGAGATAAACATCTTACTATGGCGTACCTCAATATTTCCGTGCTTTGAGAGCTGACAGACTAATTCCCAATTTTTTTCTTGAGATGTGCAGGAAAGCCATCAAAAGGTTTTGCCACATCAACTTCAGGAGTATGCTTTTCCCCTGATTTATGATCTAGAAAAGTAGCTGGAAGCAAGTATTGCTTCTTCTTGTCTACTAATTTGCAGACGAAATGGTGTTTTCTAAATAGTAACATTAGCTGCAGCAACTGCAAGCAGAGGTACATCAGTAAAACCCAAATCACCTATTTATAGTGCATTTGTTGCGTTTTTAGATATGCATAATGCTGTTTTATTGAGGTCTTGACAATATTCATTTAGAGAGCACACTATTCTTTTCTACCTACCCACCAATAAAAAACATTTGGATATTTCCAGGGTTTTAAGGCATCAGTGGCCACAATCTTTAATTGCTTTTCTAACAGAGAGGATCACGTTCTTCACAGTAAATGAAGCTCTCACTCTAAAATGCTAGACTGCTTCAGAAATGGGTAGAAAAATGTTACTGCATTTACTGTCATAGTCAAGAGATTTATGTGAATGGCCACAGAGTACGATTGCTGTTTGCTGCTTTTACAATGCTAATTTCTGTTGTTCTCTCTAAAAACCTATTGAGGCTTTTATTGTAGAAGCTATATTACAGTTAGTTTTTTCTAATCTATTTTGTTTTCCAGCTCTCTTATATCTGACAGTACCCCATCAGTCATAAATAAATATTTTCTGCATGTGCTGATAAGCCTTATTATGCCTGTGTACCTAAAATGATCAGCACAAAGTCATTCATGCACTCAGGAAGACAATAAAGAGCATTGCTTCCTACACAGGCAGGAGCAGACATGCTGGGGCAAACGCTACCATCACACTCGTGGTCATTATCCATCGAGACCAGTCAAACACGCCACTAGTATTTCAAAGTGGTCTTATTTCACAATCAGCCTGTGGGCAACAGATGTACTCTATTTAGTCAATATTTAAGTCATGAAAAATGGGTTTAAAGTCACCCCTAGATCCTGGAAGCTCAAGCATTTACGAAAAATCATAGGTTTTAGTTATTTATAGAGGTTATAGCTATTTTAGAGATTAAAGTAAATATAAAGCATATTTCAGTATGGAGTTAATAATGTTTCCCATCCTTTGCAATGTGAACTGTTGTTAGATCAAATTCAAAAGATGTTTCAATAAGTAGTGGGCACCTGGCCTTCTGGCACTGCTTGTGACAAAAAGTCAAAGAACCTTTCCAGAGAAGCAAGACCCTTCTCTGTTTTTTGCCCAGCCAGGCTCTTCAGCCTTCAAACAATGTCCATGAAGTCTCCAGTCCAGGTCTTCTGAGAGCATCCTCCTACTTAAATCATTTCTGAACTCTCACAGTTCTCCTCTCCAGCTCTGAAAGCAAAATTTTTATCTTTCCAGTTCCATGACCAAGTCATGAAACCCTCATTTTATGACTTCCCTCCCTGCTCAGTAAGTGCCAGTAACATAGTAACTCTTTATGGGCTGGGAGCCTCACCTATTTACAGGCTGCAGGATGAATATTTCCAGAGGCCCTTGTTATGACTTCTGCGCCGAAGTTTCCATGCCATGCCTGAGTGAATTGGCATACCATGACACTCTAGCGCAACACGCTTTGTGAAATGCTGAATTTACTTTTGCAATAAAGCATATTACATTTACATAGTCACTAACATTAACTTTTCAGTTCTCCTCCTCACAGAAAATTTCTGTACCAGGGGTACAGGTGCAACTCTTAATGCATAGTGTAATATGGCAATTTCCTGAGTAAAGCTGGTCATCCTCAGAAACTATTTAATAGCTTTTTTTTATAGAAGACATATATTCTTGGTTTTATCCAAAGACTGGGGCTCCTCACACTGCAGTGTGCCTCACAAGTGCCTTCAGAGAAGACAGATCACACTGAAGATAGATCCTTAACTCATAACTACCACTCTCACACCACAAGGAAGGGAAGCAAGGGATGCTCCTGAAAATAAGCAGTGGCTGATCACACACCCTTAGTACATAGAACTGCCGTCTCCCATCAAGCTCAGGTTAGCCCTAACAGACTGCAAGCCCTCCTGTCATGCAGCTCTGTCTTTTGTCCAGCTGTGTGTACAAGAACTGGTCAACCTGCTTGCCTATGAGGTGAAAATAAAGCCTCTTCATTGATCAGTCACCTGCCATCTGCATATGGGTAACCTTTCCCATGCTCGATGTGCTGAGGACCTCTGTGTAACACACTGTTCCTCATGTAGGAGAATCACATTGGCAGTTAACACCACAACCTCTTTTTCTACCCAGATGAACTTTCACTCTCTCTGTGTGTTGCAGAGAAAGTGACACACACTCATAAAGCCTGGCTAGCAGTAGCAGCCCTCCATCCCAAGGTATGTCTGAGACCTTCCAAGTCAATTTCTCCTGCTCTGGCCTCTCCAAGCACTGCAACAACTGCTGTCCATGTCCTAAGCTGAAGACACACAAATACCCTGCACCCATCCTTGCACAGCAATATTGGTCCTGTGAGCAAAGAGGGAATGATGCTACAAGAAGAAAGGAAAAGCCAAAAAAAGGAAAAATTTATCAGTTTTTCAGGGGTCATGAGAAAGTGAAACTCCACATTATTGCTGTCTTCCAAAATACATTATTAAAAGTCAACATTTTAAAATTATTTTTTTAGTGTTTTTCTGGAAAAATATAGCTGACATCTTGTTATGTGAGTCATGCAGATTCTAAAGGAAGTATTGGATTATCTTAATCCAACAAAGTCTTAATCTAAGACTCCATTTCTCAGGCTATTATGAACATTTGAAAGTAGAAGAATCTGGATTTTAAGACCTGTTATTAGGAACATTAAACCCATGTACATCAGGCCTTATGAGCTGAGGTCAGTAACATTTACAGCAAGTAATTATTCACAAGTCTTTTTAATAGATTTAAATAGATTTAAAATCCCAGAGCAACCTTTATATAATTTCCAGCCTCTCCTAAACAGCAGATACTTTACTAAACTAAAGACTTTTTATAACTGAATAGCCACTCATGCTTATGCAAGCATTTTCAATGGCCTTATGCATTTTATTTCTGGTATAATTCTTCTAGTTTCAGCACTAACCTTTCTTACAACCACCTTCTAGGCTAAAGAACTCACTATTATAACACACCTCTACGAGGTAATCCAAGTTTCTGGACAGCACACTTGTTAAAACCAGTGTGCCAGGTGCAATGACACCAACACTGTAGACAGTTGTAACGAATGACTGAGTTTTGACCAACTTTACTAACATTATCTTCTAGTTTCATTCAAATTTTTGGTTTACTCTCCCGTTCTCCCAAAAGTGCTAATCAGTTGATGCGCATCTTGGCCATTGTGTTAGAGTGGATACAAAAGGTGCCTCCATGTAGTGTCTCCTGATGGAAGGGAGCTACTGTAAAGGACCTCATGGGGATCCTTTGCTGTCACTTGGAGGACAGCCTCCTCATCCAAGGAGGAGGAGATACCTCTCAGCCTCTCAGCTCCCAGCACAACACCCAGATGAGTTTCTCCAGAGCTTCCTTGCCCTGGTTTAGGGGCAAATGTATCTTGGTAGCAGAATTCTGCCTGCATGCAACAGTGATAACCCTCAGAGGTCATCACAAGAGAGTCATAGAAACTCACCCTGGGCTTTTTGCTTTGATGTCATGCCTAATAAGAGACCTATGTGTCAGTCTTTGCTCTCATTCAAGCCTATATATTCATTTTAACTTATATGATGCTGCAGATGAGGAAATAATTATTTTCTGGCATCCAAAATCCAACAATTCACCCTATAAATATACCATTTTATAAAGCCAGTTTATCTATCCAGAGATATTCAGAGTCTAGCAATCGAAAAAATAGAATACACACGGGCATGCAGACATATCTTCCTTCCTGCTTGCATTTGGAGACAAAACCTTTGACCAAGAAACCCTGGATTTCAGTGGCCCTAAGCATTCAGTTCAGTGCCTTTCCAGGTACACTTTGAAGTTTGTGACAATTCCTGGTTTTTGAGAAACAAGGTGCTGAATATACACAAAAAGCAGCTCCACAGGCGAGTGGAACAGTCTAATGATTGCCAAGAAATCTTTAAAACCTTTGTGCATTTGAACTACTAAGCACCTACTACTGTACTAGAGACAGATTATAAGGTTAAAAGTATCACACACCAATGTCTCCTGGAGGTATGAAAAGATCTCACCTTGTACGGAAGTCCTCAGTAACTGAGAAGGTAGATAAAAAGTTAAGACAGATTTAGTATTATTTGTTAATATCCTTTTTCTAGGCTTAAAATAAGATTTATAGCTACTACACAAACACCCTCCTGACATCTTCACACAAGACAAATTATTCCAAGAGAAAAATACATTATAAACAAAGAGAAAAAAAAAATACAGATATAATCAATCATACACATTTATAATGTAATTCTGTAGCACTCCATCTTCTTCTGTCCCTCTCCCTCAGTGTAGGAATGACTATAAACATCTCTAGAAAATTGAGGATCAGCAGGGCATGCTTTAGGTCATATCTGACCAATGTAGGATTTGCAAGGAAATAAAACCAATGCACAAGAACGTTGTTGTTGAAATTCTAACAACAAAGCAAAGACCCCTGCTTTCTGGGGCAATTTTGGTTCTCCAGTAGAAAAAAAACAGCAGGTTAATTTCTTCTCCATCAAAAAAAAATCCCGCAAACTTTTCCTGTGACTCCTTACTACCTTTTGGGCAACTGATTCAAAATCAACAAACATTTTCTCAGAAAGTATATAAAAACGTACTCCATAGGAACATAAATCAGGAATTGGAAGGGCAATTTAATGAAAACAAAGCATTTTAAGTAAGACCACTTTTACTGAAAATATGCATTTCTGAGAGTAACGTGTTCTCTTAGGCGACATCATTGAATGATTTTAAACACAGATTGAAAGCACAGTCTTCAGTAAAGATTCAGTTATATAGTCCTTTCTGCGATTCTTTACAAGATTCAAGTAATTTTACCCCAAAACTCATACATTTTTCATTCAGTTAAATCTGTATTTCAAAATTTGAATACCTAATCTTCTGAATTAGTGCCATCAATAAAAGACTTGAGAATAAAATAATCTTCCATTGGCCTTATTGCTTTACTGACACTTTTCTGTCTCAGTCTTCAACACTTTGAGCCTGCCTTTTCATGTACTTTCAGTCAAAATGTCATTTTAATTTTGAAACAGAGACATCTTAAGAGATGAAACTCCTCTATGCAGAAGTCTTCAGTCTTTCAAACCAGTTTTGTCCCCAGCAGAATTCAAAACTCTGTCAGTACAAAAAAAAAAAAAAAATACCTATTTTTCCCCCACCAAACACCACGAAAGAGCCCCTGCTTGGCCAGGTGCCCCAGAGCTATGGGGCTTAAAACCCCCAAGCTCTATTGCTGGGTACCTGCCAGAGGAAACAGGAAAATAAGCTGCTTGGAGTTGTAAGTGGGACAGAAGGAAACCTGGTTTATGGGGACCCAAGTGTCACAGGCACTCAAGCTTCTGGCTATCCTCTCCAGACCCAGCCATACAGGTGAAAGAGATCACTGTTTCCCAGGATCTTCCTACCTAAGCACTCCCTCATTCTTTTAAACCAAATCTAAATAATCAAGCCCATTATTCTCCACCCAAGCCTTTGATTTGCCAGGATTGCTACTGCAGGATGAGTATTAGGGAGCACTTGGCTAGGAGTTCACCTGGGGAGGCAGCCTATGGCAAAGAAGCTGCAACAACCCCTTTCATCAAGCACAGTGGTACTGGAAATAAATATCTCTTTGTGGCTTCCACTGAATCAGAACCATCTTCACATAACATTTTAATTTTGACAAAACCCAATAAATTCTGCTGAGTAGGTGTTCTATTGATTTTTTCTTCCTAACCAGCTGTACAATTGCTAAGAAACTGATGCACTGTCAGACATTTCAATGACTAAGTAATGAATAATTGGCACTTAATCCAACCAACTGTCACATTAGGCAGTCTCTGAAAGCCTGTTCACAGTAAATACTGGTTTTGAGTAGGGAGTTGCAGGTACAAATATTCCCCGTGTGAGTTACTTTATTCTTTCTTCAACTATTGCCTGCAAATAAGCTCATCTCTCATTTATGTACATTGCAACATTTTAGTTCCATGACATTTTCATCCTAAAATACTAAATCCCACACTTACCTGCAGAGGTCTTTATAATCATTCATAGGTCTTTATAATCATACTAAAGCGTTTGATTCTGCCCAAAGCAACGTCTAGGAATAAGGTTATTGTGAGATAAATGACTATCAGCTTTCCTCAAATCAAGTTGCATATGCTATAGACAGTGACATGTTCCACAGCCAAGTGTCCACAACCACGTTTATGGCAGAATTTGAAACTTCCCAAGTAGAGCAAATAGACATAGAATTTGAATCTGGCACCTTCAAATTTACTTTCCAAGGAATATATTGTTTTTAATATTCCTTTCTTTAGGCACACTAGAGAAAGTGTTCAATGGCAAAAAATAAAAGATAAAAAATGCAGCATTGTATTGGAATATAAATCCAAATGATTATGTGAATTACCTCTCCACTTATGCCATGCACGGAAGAAGATACTGAATGGTTAAAAAAGCAAAAAAAAAAAAACCAAAACAAAACAAAAATCCCAGTCTATGTATCTGTTGGCTTGAATGATCAATAGTTCATATTCATGTAAAACATTTAGAAGAATTAACTCCTTGTATGGAATAGAGCAGCCTTGGCAACAAAGAAGGCTTGCTCTCCAAGTACCTTACCCTGAGACAGTTGCCTGCCGTACATCTAGTGTAACTCTTTAGTTTAGGGCATAAAAGTTTCCACCCTCCCGTTTCTCTAAGAATGAACAAACCCTGCTACTTAGAGCAAAACACAAATCTTACCCCACGCACACCTCCTCATCTCCATTATTTTTAGTGCAGATGTTTGAAGCAGTTCATTAAAGAAAAAGCTATTAAGGAACAACAAGCCCTAGTTTCCTTTCAGCTTGCAAGGTAATCAGACTAGCAAAGCAGTTACAGTGTTAATTTATTCCTGGCAGATAAATTAACTGCTTCTTTGCAGACACCGGAGGAATGACTCACATCATTAACACAAGTTAATTAACTACAGTCTTTCCCCCTTCCCACCTCCCACCTTTTTCTCCTTTGGGCATAAGACTAAGACTGGGAGGTCAGCTTCACTGCATTTCACAGTGTTTTCAGGGATTGTCTCTGTCTTCTATCACCAGTCCCAGGGTTCAGCCTCAAAAACATTAGGAGCAGCTTCTGCTCCTGAGACAACTGATTGACTCTGCTGGGAGGTTGGCCAGGGACTCAATCCATTCACCATTTTTCAGAGTCATAGCAGTCAGCTAAATATCAGCAATGCCTTCTACACCACAGCAGCAAGTCTGCCAGGAATGTTATTAGGACCTTATTTTTAGGTGTTTTTACACAAAACACAGCTAGGAAAGTTTCCTACAGACTGAAATTAGAGGGCTGGGTCCTTCAAGCAGTCATTCACACACAAGCAGCCCTTACCTGCAAGCTTCATCAATGGCACCATTCACGTGAGATTTTATGGTTTACGGGATTAGACACTCTATGTAATGTCTCAGGCTGAGACGCAGCCACACACTCCCACACCGCTGAAACCCAGCCACACAGCACAGCCCTTCTACCCTCTGTCCACCAGCAGTTGAGAGATTCGGAAACAAATATTGGTGGGGGGGGAAGTGGATGGAAGTTGCCTTTTAAATCCTTGGTTTTGTCATCGCTTAGAAAAATCCAACTGCTTTTCAGATGTATGCAGTCTCCCTTTAAGCCCACCACGACGAATTCAGCCTTCACACAGGCCTGTGTTGTAAATTGTGGTAAATAAATGGCTGCTAGCCCTACATAACTGGAGAATTCATTTTCTAGGTTTGCCAATATGGCATGTTTCAACTAGACTTACATTCAGTTTTTAAAGGTATGTTAATATGTTTGTATCTTTTTTTTCTTATACAAATCCTAGCAGAGACAGGGACCATTTTTAAGGACCTCTATCTTTGCAATTGCTGCTTTATCTTTGTCATGAGACCCCTGCTTATCTGCAGGCCCTCTGTTTCAGCAAAATTAGTGTCTTGCCACATCAAAAAAAATTCAGGTTCTGTTATTTTTTAGGTTAAACAAGATGCTACAGCAGCTCTAAGTAGAACCTGTTATGCTGGCTCAGGTCTTCGGGCATGGTATGTGAGTTTCAGGTGCTCACTTAAATTAACAGGGATGATGAAGGAGGCACTTGTACCTTAACTCTCTCCAGCCCTTGTGGGAATAAGACTATTAGAGCCTGCATTTTGCTGGTGACACTACCATGGCATAAACCTTAATTCTCTTTGACTTAAAATCTTGGTTACCATGTCTCTCAGAGGAGGCGTTCACCTCATCTGCTCTCAGGCAAGCTTCTGTAATAAAAACACTGCAGTGGCCTTTGCAGCAAGTTCTCAATCCATAAACTGCTTACTGCCACCAGTCCCAAAAATCCACCCCAGGGTACGCCAGGTGTAGCAGGTCTCTGACCAAACTACCCTCCCAAGCCAGACCAAAGGAAGGAAACACGAGGTCCCATCATTACTCACAAAAGAGCATTGGGTGCTGGTGTGGGCAGTATCTTTGCAGGGAGAGCCCTTTCTGGATCACTTGTGTAGGCTCTGTGGGATCCAGCAGCAAACCAACCTCTTCAGCTCATAACAGCCTAACTTCAAATCTGAACTTCCCAATACCCTCAGTGCTGCCCAGAGATGCCTGTACAACCAGCGTTAAAAACAAACCTCTCTGCCTTACCTAATTCTGGCTCAAATTCTAATTCTGTTGGCCTTGAATGATAAAATACCCCAGCCCTTTGTCCTTGCCATGACCATAGCCTGACTGCTAGCCCAGACCATGTGTGCTTTTCATTTGTTCATTAACATCAACAAGAGAATTTGCAACAAAGAGGAAAAGAAATGGCAATGAATACAATGACTTACAGTGGTTTGTTTTGGGTTGGTTTTTTTTTTAAATGAAGCACCAGGCTCCAGAAAGATTCACAGTCGTTTGGCATAAAGTCAGCACCATACCATGTTAGGGTAACAGGCTTACTGCTTGCACTGGGATTAGGGCTAGGTTAAGACTTAATATTTAGGAAAGCAGGAAGTTAAGAGTTTGATTTATGGTAAAGAGAATATGTATATATAAGCATGGATATATAATAATACTTATAAGTATGAATAGTGCATGGACTGGAAGGTTTAACTTTAGCATTCAGGTTGAGCAGGTTTAGGGTTACTAACAGTAGGGTCCAAAGTTTGCGGTCACATCTGAAAATTGCGAGGGTAAGATGTGTGAGAACTAAAGCTTAGGTCAGATGTAAGCAGGGCTCATTTGCTTATGAGTTGGTGTGAAGGACCAGGGGCTGAACAGCAGGGACATGGACAGTTAAGATGAGAAGCCAGAGAAAACTGTTGCTGTTCACAGGAGGGATAAGAGAACTGCTGTTTCCCTCTTGCTAATGAGCTAGGAAGGTTTAAAATGCAGAGTGTGGAAGATGGATGAAGTAGGTGTATTGCCTGCTGCCCCAAAGTAGCAGCATTATCAGGATGGAGAATGGGTTATATTTGTAGGGTTTACTGGAGAAGGTCTAAGGATATTACTGTGTGAGTTTACACTAGCTTTTTCAATAAGAGTTACAACCTGCTTTTAAAGTTAATCCTCTAATCATTCCCACTTACTATGCACTGGGCTGTACTACATGCAGCTTTGGTGCATGTAAATAGACTCCTTGCAGACAAAACAAACCTGAAAGGTCCCCTCCAAGTTTACTCCCATCCTTAAAGCAGACATGTGGGTCTGTAATTCTATCTTGCTAGCGCACCAAGGTCTGTAGGACAGTCTATTCTTGGAGATGCCTAAACAGGTTCTAGCATCATGTCACAAGCTGCAGTGAGAGGCATTGTTTTTCAGATAATATTGTGGGTCCCAAAACAACCTGGCCAGATAAACTGCTATCCAAGGACCTGAGAAAAAAATGACCTTGTAACAGAAAAGATCTTGCTTGTATTTAACCTTGCTCAGTAAGAACATTAACTGGACAGAGGCCATTCGGAAACTGCAGCAAGTTAAAAGAAACGTGAAGTCACAGTAAGATATCCCTAGTAGATGTGATAAAACCTCTGACTTGATATAAAAACCAGTTTTGCATAGCACATAGGAGCTTATAAAGAGTGACTGATGAGAAGAGATGAGTGGAAGAAAGAAGAAGAAAAAAGATCAATATCCAACATCAAGGAGCACTGCCAGGACCTGAGAAACAACGCAAGAACCTGGGATGTTCTGTGGTGAGCTTCCCATGTGATGTGTAAAATCTAATCTGCTCTCATTTATCTATAGTTTTGCTCATTTGTAACAGATAAAAATTAATCTAACATGTCTCATAGTTGTTGATAATAAAGTTACACCCTAGCTGACTAGTGACTGTGTCACTGTATTTGCACTTTGAAGTGTGATGGTAGAACACAACAGCTATTCCTTTACTGTAGGGTTTCACTTGTCCCCTCCCTGAAGAAATGGCAGCTCTCTCCTCATCTGGCTGGCCCAGCTGGTGAGCCATGGAGCCTGCAGCACGTGTGGAGGCTGATGCAGCTCTGCCGGCCCCCAGCCAGGCACCAGTTGGACTGGATCCCATGAGAAGCACCACTGTTTTCCAATAACTCAAGGAAAACAAGAACCTGGGTTAGTTCATACACATTTCCCACTCTCATTATCCAGAAGTAGAGAATTTGGACAGAGACTTTTAACACAACTGTAACAGAAAGAGTGCCCAAGAACTCATTGTCCAGGTCTTCTTCCTGAAACAAAAGGATGTCCAGGAGGTCTGCAAGCAGTTAATCTAGGGTGCTTTCCTGTAACAGCTGCTGTATTTCTAAGCTTAAGCCCACCATTCTCCTACATAGTGTCTTTGGCCAAAGACCAAATTCAAAGGTGGGGCAGCAACCACAGTGTCACTTGTAGGGCAGGAAAAGAATCAGTCAGAACAGAGATAAGGCATGAACATATGCAGCAGTAGAAGTAAGAGTCATTTCTGCATGGTTCACTGAATGGAAAGCAAATGTCATCAAGAAAAGGACAGGCTAGCTTATACTTTTGTTGTTTTTTTTTTTTTCTCTTGTCCAGGTAGATATTTCCAGGCTATTATTACATTTACAGATAGAACTGGTGCTGGATATAGGGTTACAAAGAGCAGGCATCTGACAGTCAAAGTAAAATAGAAGGCACCGTGAGCCAAAATAAGGACCAATGATTAAATTAAATTGTTCTTGCTCTTACAGGGATCTCCACAACCCTAGGCAAGTTCAAGAGGTGCTTACGTGTGAAGCTCTGGACTGGAAGTATCAAACTGCTAGAACATTCACTGAGTCCTGCTTGTTTTTCCTTTAGTTTCAGATTTCTGGAACACTTGTTAAGAAAGGCCAGGGTACTCCTTAGTGTTACAATTACTCACAGCAGGAACAGTTTTGTCATGGATCTGTCATGTGCAGAGGAGTGGGGTGGAGATTCATGCTGAAAAGAGAAACTGGGTTAAGGCTAGTCATGACAAGTCCATCTCAACAACTAAACTGCTTTTTTTTGTCTCTTGAACAATTATTTATACCTAAGATTGGAGAGGGAATGAAAGTTATGGAAACAGGGCTGAAGATCTCAATTTAGCAGTGCAAGGTTCAATGACAGAGAATGAGTTGTGGGGCCATGTGCAAAGAGAAGCAGCAGCTCTGGGCTATATAATTAAGCCAAGATTCAACTGAAGAGCTAGTTTGATTTACAGATACTGAAATGCCTGTGGACTGGACTGCTCCCAATAGGAAAGTATGACCTTTCTTCTTGTTTGGATAAATTGTTTATTATTATTATTAAGCCTGTGGTTGGGGTTGTGGTTATGTTTATGGTTAAGTCTGGGTTATAGAGAGCACAGGCTGAAGGGCCTAGCAGGTTAGGGTGAAGGCTGGTACCAAAAGGAAGCAGGCTCCATGTGAATACATCTGCTACTGGAACATGTCTCTTGGTGAAACTAGCATAGGAGTGCAGTTAGCATATGTCTACTGGACAACAGTGGTGGTGAAAAAATTCCCCTCTACTGTTCATTCTAAATTTGAGTATTTTACAAGACTCATCAGCAAGACTTTCCCTTAGGCTAGTCCTGTATACTAAATTTATATATTTCTGCATATGAAAACGTTACCTTTATTCCCACCCGTAAAGTTAGGCTTTAGTCTTAAGACAGAAAGGCCTAGCTGTAAGAAAACACACTGTAAGCTGTTCTTGCCTTCTAACAGTGCTCCTCACTGTAAGAGATCAAGCCTTGAAGATTGTATTCATGAACATATCTTCAGGTCCTGCTATCAATAACTCCACCAGCTCCAGCACAAGGCACATTATTAGCCCTTTACCCAAACACACAAACTAAATAAATAAAGTACACACACATGTGCATCATTTATTTGTGTGTGTATAGTCTCCTGAAGGAGGACAAAGTAATATGAAGACCATTCTCTACCTCTTGCATGCCCTTCATCCTAGACAGAGTCTGTGTGCTCTTAGTTTAAGCCAAACTTGTATGGCCCTGGTACTCAAAAATCCAAACTCCAATTGGTTTAATTTAATATTTATAGACTGGATTATGATTCTACAAAATTTACACCTGCCTGATTCCTAGACACTGCACCTTTAAGGATCCAAACAGTCAAACTAGTATTTCAGGGTCTGATGTTTCCAACCTTAAAATTGATTGTATCTTTTGAACCCTTATGCAGGCTGTAAAGAAGCACGAAATATTCTTGCCTTCTGGCACAAGACTGTATCTTAATTCACAGTGCCTTCTGCATTGCACCTTTAAACATCACTCTTCTGGCCCTGCTGTCTATTACACCTGGTGCCTGGACATTAACAGTTAGAGTCCCAAGATACTTGTCACAGATTGAAAAAAGAATGAAATCTTCCCCCTTGGCTACCAGTCTCAACCCTAAACTGCCACATAGATATCCACTTTCCATCAGACCCTGCTAACCATAAGCCCTGCTTTAGCTGCAGGTCACAGAAAGACATAAAATAGTCTTATGAAACTAGCACATAACCTGGGCCACAGCTGAAAGCCTAGTTGTCCAACCAAGCTGTCTGTCACCTTAAGAGAAGCCAAGCGCTGATGCCAAACTTAATTATAATCACTGAAACTGCCATTGGAGCCCCACCTCAGCCTTCCTTCAAAAGTCATTTTTTGTCATCCAGAAATATCTAGTATTTTTAGGTCTTACTGATGTGAATAGCAAATGAAGCCAAAGCATGGCCTTAACTACACCCCCAAGTGAACCCTACCCCACAGAACACTCTGCACTATTAATCTCTCTTTTCAGGCACCATTCCTCAGTTCTAAACATGAGTATCTGGCCAGACCTAGTGATAAAGTTATCTCTTCAGCACTCATCTTCCAAACCCAGATCCTGTTCTCGGTTTCAACCCCAACACCAAAGAAAACTCAGTAACTGCTAATATCTTCAGAAGAGATTTTAATACCTGCTGCCTCCAGAACCAACACTAGGTGCATTACTGCAGGCCCTGCAAAGTCTACCAGTAGAAATAAACTATTCTGTCCAAGACACGCAGAACCATAAACTGACAGCATTTTTGGATTATGAAGATACTCTAAATTAGATTGTGGAAACCAAAAGATTCCAAACTGAATGAAAACAAAGCATAAATCTATGCTTCTGTTCCAGTGTCACCTTCAGCAGTAGTCCTGTGTGTTTTGCAGGGTAAGCAATAAAGCTGAATGTTTGGCACTTTGTATTTAAAAAACTCAAATGCAATACGACATTAACGTAGTAAAAGATCCCTCACAAAAGGCATTCTCCAAATGAGGCTTCCTGGAAAATAACTTTGGTTTCTTGTGGGAGATGGTGAGGAAATGGAAGTCATGCCCAAACAAACAAAACTCAGTGCAACTGTCTACTAGAGGTACCTTTGGCACTTACAATATGGTTGACGTTGACTTGGTGTTTGAGGGAAAAGGGGTGTTGCAGGGTTTCACAAACTAGTTTTGCTTCTCTTGAGTTTGCATTGGAAATATACATAGTATCAGAGGACACCTCAGAAATACCGCAGTTTAGGTAGCTTTGGTATTTGCTCCCATATGGATTCCCAATAGATTTTACAGTGTTACTGTGGGTGCAGGCAAAAATTTGAAGTCACTAATGATGGGGGGACATTTTACTCTAGGTCAGATGTAGATAATTATACTGCAGATGTCTAGACACTCTGGAACTCCTTTGTATCTTATGGAGGGATATAGGTACTTTGATAGAGCAATTCCTCTGAGCTAAATTTAGAAATCTGCTCTCAGATGGCATGAATTGTATTCATCATGAATCTTTTTCGTCTTCAACTACCTCTCTGTCACTATGAAGACAGCTGAAGGTGAGAAGCTGAAATGTAGACATCTACATTCAGTCAGATAAATCTTTTAAACTTGCTTACTAACCTGCAAGATCAGGATCTTGAATAAACAGCAAATTTCCATACATGCTGCCTTTATGGCATTATGATTTATAGCTTCATGAAAAGGACTTTCAAGGGTATAACATAACATGGGGTTTCTTCTAGCTATTCTAAAGAATTTTTTTTTTATTATTATCTCCACTTCAGAATTAAATCCATCTATGAAACAGGAGAATCCAGTTTAAATAAATGTAATACTGGCAAAACTTCTTTAGGTATGCTGGTCATGTGGCGAAGACTGTCTAACGAGGCTAAGACTCAACAGAGTGGTGGCAATTTATGGAATATAAACATTTAGCCTAGGATCTCTTTCCTCCCACCTCATGATAACCAGCGGATGCAAACTAGAAGATCACCACTACGAGTGGCTACATTTCATAAAGTCACCTTTGGGGAATGCTTCAAAGCAAATAGTCCACCTTCTGGGAACTGTAAAAATGTTCCTCTACTCTTTACTAGGGTTTAGTCATCAACTGTACATAATACCTACTTCTTACATACTATACTTAATTACTTAGTTGAAAATAGCCATCTCAAATACTACAGTCAGGGCTTCTCATCTGATTCTTGGAAAGTAATTTTTCTAATGCTCATCCTTTCCCAGCTGTGGTTGATTAAATAATGAGATGCAATATAATGTATGGGGGGAGCACTCACCACCCCTCCTTCCACAGTGTCTGATTATCGGATATGCAGCTGTGAGAGTGAATGGTTTCCAAGTATAAACTTGGTGCCTATTCATTTGCCATGGACCAGTCAGAAGGCTGCTTCACGGTAATAAGTATATGTAATGTTTTCAATTCTATCATGCTACCAAAGGCATGTAGTTTCTCTGTGAATGACAACTAAGCTAGCCAACTGTATTTTTACTTAGTCCCTAGTGCCCTACAGCAGCTTTTTGCCTACATTGCTACCCATTAAAAATCCACACCCCCGCCAAACACTGTATTAAAATTGCCACATACATACTCCAAGCCATGCTATCTTACTATTCAAAGGGGAGGTGAGGGATTGCCTGTCACTGGAGCCAAGAATTTCTCTCCATTTATTTTCCAGGAAGCAGAATTAGCTCTATATGAATATTGAAAGCTCTACCTCTTAACTATGTGCTATGACTATGTGAGTTGCTACAGTGCAGCTTGAGTAGATGTGCCTAAGCTGGTTGGCTCAGGTGTTACATGTAAAGTACCTGAAGTAATGGTGAGCACAGCACAGGATGCAAATCCTTCTCAGGCAAGGGGTAAATGCTCTTCAGTGTTGTGCTGCCTCAGTTATACTATCAGCTATGCCCAATGATCTAGCTTAATGCTGTGTTTCTGCCTTCTTATCACAGCCTTCTCATCTCATCTTTTTTTTTTTTTTTTTTTTTTTTTTTAATCCCCTAGTTTAAATGGATCAAATGAAGAAAAGAGGAACTAAGAAAATTGAACTGTTCATGCCATTCATGGCCAATACTTATTAAGGAACCATTTCCCTATACTCAAAATATATATGATATTCCCTTCAGAAGAGAGATCAATCTTTTAAGGAGAAATTTAAAATGTCCTTGGAGATGAGGTTTATTTCTTCTTGCTTGCTACATGCAGGAGATCTTTCCTGGCTGGCAATGATAAGTGATAAACATTAATTCTTCCCAAATTCTTTTTAACCTTTTTAACTCTTAAACTACCCTCAGTAGACAGGTAGAAACATAGCTGCTTTGAATTTAGATAACCTGTGGAATATAGTATGGAGCTTGTGAACTTTAAAAGCATCCAGTATCTTATTTTTTAAGATTGCCAGAGGGATTATAAGAATTCAGATAATTACTTTAAAATCACTTTAAGGCAGGCAACGTTAAACTAAAAGCAAATAAAATCTTTTGTTTACAAAATCCAAACAAACAATACGAGCGAACAGTTTGTAGGAGAAAATACACAGGAACAAAAAGGAAGAAAAAATATGTATATGTCTACCTAGGGTTTTGGTGATGCTTAAAGATGCCAGGCCCTCCCTAGAACTGTACGGGAGCAATCAATGATGGGTGAGGAGAGGGGCTAGGGCACTTTTTCTATGGGTCAGTGAATGGTGAAGTAGAAGCGAGGAGAGGAATAAACCTTGAACATAAGTGACTGACAAAGATCTGGGCTGCAGAGGGAAATCCTGCTTCCTGTCTATAAGTGGAGACTGAACACACTATGCAAAGTAATCCTCAGACAGAACTGCTGTGAAGTATCCTCCAGATCATCTACCATATTATATAGTCTGTGAGATATCTTTAGAGTTAGGTTCACTAAGTTAGGTACATTAAGATGTAGCACTAGTTATTAGATTGGGATTTTTCTTTGTGCCCAAGACCCAAACTTGCCCATTTTATTCTGTGTAAGATGGAAATTAGATTACCATACTCAGGTCATGATAACAAAAATTTTGATTTACAACAAGTACTGAGGTAGCAGGTTATGATTTTCTCCTAGACAGAGTTTCTCAAACATTTATTTACAACATACTGATTATAATTTTTAAGGCAGGTTCTGGTTACAGATTTGCCTGTGGTTCAGCCATTCCTCTTTGTTGCCATCTTCTCCTAAAACTCTGTGCAATCAACTTTCAAACAGGCTTGACAACATCTCCAGTGAATGCACTCCAACCCAGTTTACCAGATTTGGGGAAAAGCACTGAAATGCCAGGGTCCTTGTGCTGTTTGAAGATTATTATGGTAACCATGGAATAACTTGATGTTAACTAATATCCCAAAATCACTCTTAGCCCAAGCCAGGATAAGTACTTTAATTTGCTTTCATTTGCTTTTTTTGCAGAAGCCAAAACCAATAAGGCAGTTCAAAGTTTTTTTAAAGACAGAAATGAAAGGAACACACATATAACTTACTTAACTGATCTCTAGGTATCCCTCGGATGAGCTGTACCTGAGTATTTGTCATTTTCTTGCATCCCTCAAGATATGAGCTTAGGAGAGACTCTGTTTCTTGAGGCCTGTTATTTCTTTTCAATTTCCAGTTCCCTTCTTGGGGTTCCTCTGAAATTCTATTTGCAAATCTTTCCCTTGCTTTTGAATCCTACTAACCTGCAGTTTATTCAAGGGGTAGCTTTGGTAATGTGTCTCCTAAACTCTTGTTTGAATGATAATCAGAGAAACAGCCATCTACAATCTTTTTGAAGCTATATTTGGCAGTCATACTGTGGGACATCATTACTGGATAGTTTTCTAACTATTCACCCTGCAATGTCTTTATTGACAGGTGCTGGGATAAGCACAAGGGTCAGTCTTTTTGCATCAGTGGGGACCATTTCTGCAGGGCCATGCTTTGGGTCCCTTATGCATATTTTACTTTGGCCTAAGCAGTCAGGTTGGGATCTTCTTTTGTGTAAAAGTATTCCACAACTTTACTAAGCGCTTTATCATAGCTATTCATCTAGGTCTTTTTTAAAGTCTCATTTTAATACAAAAAACCACCCCAACTTAGTAAGTAGTGTCATTTGCAAATTCAAGACAGTCTTATCAACTTGTATCCATGGACCCAGGGGCAATTCATGGTTAGAAAGCCGAGTTCTGGTTGCAGAGACAGTTTCTCCACGTCCTTTTTTTTTTTAACGAAATCATTTGGACGTTGATAGAGAAAAAGCAGTGCTTAAGGGCTAAGTGGCAAAATGCCATTAAAAGTTAGAATTCACATTTGCTTTCAAGATAATATAGTTCTAAAACTATATATTTTTAGATCCTACTTTAAAACTCCTTCAAAATTTATGGTTGTTGTTTTAATTAGCTCTGTGCTCCATCCTTACTTGAAGCATAAAACCCAATACCATCAAAATTTGCAGAAACACTCACAATATACATTAGTTTCCTTTTTTCCCCCGTGTACTACTCCACTCAAATTTAAATACAAGCTTTAAACAAAAATGCATTGGAAACGAAACACAACTGAGCATTCATCCTTGAAAACTGAACAGAACTGCTTAGAGATAATTTAAAAGTGCATGCATATTATGTTTGGCTTCCTCGGGAGTTTTCAGAGAGATGCCAGCTAGTTTGTACTATTTCAAAGTGATTTAATACATAATGCATTCTAAACATATGACACAGTGTGTGGGAAAACTGGCATTTCTGTAGTCAGTTACTATCTAAAGGGGGGAGGAAAAAAAGTTATGACAACTGCTTGTCAAGACATTGATACCAGTGACATCTGCCAATGATGAACTGAAAAAAGACCAACATCAGTGGTGCGTTCTTAAGATGTGATTTAGAACATAGGAAGTGATGGTAAGTGGTGGAAGCAATTTACTTCCATTAAAATTCCTAATAATTTTTTTAAGACCCAAGATGTATTGACTTAGTTTTAGCTTGAGCATATTTTATTGAAAAAAAGCCTTCTGCAGCCATGGGGGACCATAGAGTGAGGCACACAGAATAACATTGCTATGAACAGAGGGGAGACAAATAATAGCAAAATATTTCTGTGGTCAGTTTTGTGACTTATTTAATACTTAAATGGATAGAGGAATAAGGGGAGGCATCAGAGGAGATTTTCAGTCATGCACACTACATACCAAGCCACACTTCTGACTAGCTGCAATGTGGGTCATATTCCCTAAGTCAGCATTTACTGTTAGTACATTTTTTTCCCTCCGTGTTGGAAAATTTATATCAAGAAATGTCTTTGGACTAAGTGTGTCTGCACCATTGAGGAAAAAGAAAAAGACATAGTCCCACAGTAACTCCTGCCCTCTCCTCACCTGGTGTCTTCGCTGGTCCTTATGATAGCAATGACAATGAAGAAGATTCCTTCACTCTACTTGAACAAGTAAACAAAAAGTGACTGTAATAACTTGTCAAACCCATGAATATCCAAATTGAAAAGTAAATAACAAAGGGAATGTTTTAACCTTTGTATGGCAAACACAAGAACTGACCTCTAGGAAATGACACATGCATAAGAGCTTTGAATGAAGTGGCTAAGAGGTATGAAAAGCACCACAGTCCACAGTAAGACTTTATGCACAAAGATAAATTTGGCATAGCTGTGCTGTTTATTGTATGAGAGCAAATGTAAGACAGCAGATAAGATGACAAGGTAGGGGAAGATGAGCAAAACTGGGCCTGTTCCTATTTCTTACTTTGTGCAAGTTCATCAGCTTTTGTGCCACAGTTTCTTTTTATATAAAAATATGGATTTTTTAAAGAACCCAAACAAATAAACAAAAAGAACATGAAAAAACAAACACAAAACACACAACACAAAACCAAAGAAAAAAACAAATGAGCAAAAAAATCTTCTAATGTGCTCCTTTATGGAAGAATGACATCTATATAGGATCTTAGCAGGCATCTCAGAGTAATAACGATCTCAGATAAAACACTGAAAAAGAAGAAAGAAACATGATTAAAAAAGGCAAAAAAATCACAAGTGGATCCATAACACAAGATGCTGTTCCAGCACAAGTCTGTGACTATCATTTGTGGATGACAGCTCTGTGTCAAGCTTCAAAACTTCCATTCTTAATTGTTTTCTGCAATCGTCCTGGATTGCTGGAAGTTAGACAGACATTAATAATGAAAACCTTTTTGCTTTTACAAGGAAAACTGCATTTAACTGACACTTTGTCACTCCAGCAGGACAATGAGCACCTTCTCAACCTCCAGTCCTCCTGTACTGAGTACCAAGCATTCTCCTCTTTACCTCTACAGCAATGGTCTATGTAACACTGGAAATTGAGGCCCTACCCATGAATCAGGACTTTCTTCCCAGGGTTCTGTTCCTCCAGCAAAGCTTGGCTGTGTGTGAGGACACTAAAGGAGACAGCTGGCAGTTTTCCCCAGAATATGGCTTTCCTTTCCAGTTATACTTTTTTTTTTCAGGTGATATTACACCTACGTTTAAGGCTTCCAAGAAGCAGAGATGCCCAAGGAAGCTTTAAATAAGTTGACTTACATATCAGTAGTAGTATGGATGTAGAGTTTTACTTGGTGTAGCTTGTGTGTACAGGGAGTCACTGGCAAGCACAGGCTACAGTCAGTGCAGGCTGAACTTCACGCTGCTGCACTCAGATAGCATCTCCTGGAAAGGAAATGCACATTTAGGACTGAAACTCGGAAGTAATTACCTGAGCTGTAGCAGGCCACTGCACAGAAAGCACCCAGATATGTTATATGGTGGCACGTAAATAATACATCTAGCTCAACTATTAGTTGCTGGAGCTCCAAACTGGTTTAGCTTAAAATGTAGGTCTGAGGTTATCTTTTTAAAGGAAAACTGAACTTTTTGTTCTTCCACACCTAAATGTATAAAGAGGCAACTCACCACAGATTTGTAAGAATGAAAACAAAAGCCATTTAAAACTCTGTTTTCTTACCCAGCTTCATCTCTTACCTTCTTGTACACTTTCCCAGAAGCTATTCATCACCTGAGTATATAAGCTATAACTCTGCACTTTAGCAGGGGGAAAAACAAAAGCACTGAGTTTTCTCAGTCTCAGTCTGTGAAAGCCAGTGGACATCTAAAGTGAACATATTAAGATTTCATTGCCAGAGATAGGCTGAGCAGTACTTGCCAAATAGAAAGCTACAGCAGTCATGGGGAAATTATGTTTTTAACAACATACTGTATAATGTCTGATGGGGTGACTCAAGTCGCAGTAAGTCATAACTAAAGGTCACGTGGTCTTGATGCACTCTTGTGTCCAAAGTTTATTTTCCATCAGGTCTAATCTCCAGTGAGAACCAGAGGCAAAACACATTAATTGTTTTTGTGGTTTTCATTATCTGAAGAGCAGAAGAATGTTGATATAGGAGCAGAACAGTCAAAGCTTGGGTTAAAGCTGGCATTTTTCTTTGTTGTTTTTTTTTCCTCCAGAATTTATCCAGTTGCATTTTGAAAAAATATAAAGCTCTGACTTCCACAATGTCCTGTGTCAGAAGTTTCCCAGTTTACTTGCATGTTTTCCCAAAATTACGTGTTTTCTTTGTTTGGAACTTGCCCCATGCAAGTTTTGTTTGAGGACTCCTAGCTATTGTGCCGCAAGATACAACAAGCAGTTTTTCCTCAGCCTTCTTTCTCATACCTAGTAGCAATATTATAGACATCTGCCAGACCTTCCCTCAGTCATCTACATTCCAGGCTGAAAAGTCCATGGCTATCTAGTAATTTCTTTTTTTGCTTTCAGCCCTTCACTCCCTCCTCTCTGCCTTTCCCGGTACCTTTTCTGGGAGCTGGAACAGGTTTGCTGGAGCAAAACAGAAGTATGCAACAACTTAATGACTGAAGAAATAATTTTTTTTTAAACATCTGTTTATTTCCCTCTTCCAAAGTTTCCTAGTAATGTCTGCAATAACCCTAATGTCTCATTTCTGCATGAAAAAAAGGCAGCTCAGATTCCAACACTACAAAATTAGAAGTGTATTTTGCCCTCCCTTTATATTTATCTACATTGAATTTGACCTGCTGTCAAACCTTCAGCTTTAGCCCTTACCTTTACTGTCCTGAATATCTTACTGCTAGTTTGGTCACTTTGCCTGTTCAGACCCATCACTGACCTTGAACCCCACTCTGTCCCTACATAAAGTATTATAAACTTCTGCTGGCTGGCATTCAGTGTGAAAACTACCCAAGACTCCTAACTTCTCTTCCCTCTTCATTTAGCTAGCTATATATCTGCAAGGATGAATGTCCACAGCAGCCTAGTTTAAAGCATTTGCATGCCTTTTGGTAGTCTGAGCATCTGGATCTCCTGTATCAATGTCCCTGCTGACCTCTTCAGAAAAAAAAGCTGTGATGATACATTTCTGAGGAATAAGCTTTTGCATTGTTTGCTTTTACCCCATATATCATATTTACCTGTGTGTACACTAGTGGTTTTCTTTAGTGCAGTTCCTAGTGATTTGCATGGTATAGACACAGCAGATATATTTGTCAGTAGTTACCCAGATGTCCTCCAAAACACCTTCAAAAATTGGTGTCATTGTTAAAACCTTCAGTTCTTCAAATATATGAACAATACAATATGAAGGTCATACATCACAGTTCATTTCTGAGCTCCTTTAGGCAGCACAATGTATTATTAATAAAAGTAAGCTCCCAAGCTCTTGACACTTGGACGTTTCAGAGGAATTTGAAGTTTCTGCTTTGTGCCTTACCAAAAATAATTTCTATCATTGTAGATGCCTTTCATTAGGTGTTCTTCACCTTCTGCCACTTCCATGGTGGACTACTTCATGCTCCTATTCAACCAGAGTATTTTTTCAAAGAAATTTGTCTGCATTAGGAGAATCTGAATACTGGTACTTCACTGCCTCATGCTTCTAGTTTCTTTTCTGCTTTCCTCATTTGTTGACCAAAATCAATTAAAGCATTAGGAACTATTTAGTGCTTGTGAAAACTGCCATGCTAAGAACACTCATAATATTTATCCATAAACAAAGACTGAATGGGGAGCACCGGTAAAACACAGCTTAGCCTTGACCTGAAGGAACCTGAAGTGGAAAGTGAAAACCATCAAGCGATTTTTAAAGCCGATATTATAAGGATCAAGTCAGACTTCTAGCCTAACTCAGGTCTGTCGAGGTTCCGATTCACTGCAATGTTTTAATCTTCACTGCTGCATTTGAATGCCACTTTGCAATGCCAGGGGGATGCAAATCAGTCTGACCCTCCTATTCTGTGTAATACTTGATTCAGCAGCCACACTTACCAATGGGACTGTGTATTTCCCAATATAAAGGACAAATATTGCAGCATGTTTTTTCTAAGAAACATTTTCTCAACCCTATTTCTCATTTCCTAATTCTCAGGGCATATCTGGTGTTCAGGGTTTGTGGCTGTGTTGTTGCAACCTTAGAATCAAGCATAAGAAGCGACTCCAGTAAGACTGGTGGAGCTGACAATGTTGCAGAGCAGCAATAAGTGTGCACAAACTACTTTGCCCAAACTGCAGCCACACTCCTCATCCCACAAAATTCTGTGCACTCCTTCTTCCACAGTTCAAACTGTCTGACTACTTTTACAAGCTCTGCACGCTACTCCAGATCAATGGGACTGAATTTTGAAAATCCCATTAGAGAAAAACAAATGCCAACAACAGAATTAGGGCCCTCACATTTCTCCCCAGAAAACAGAAAACAAACATTGTAAATTGCCCATCAATTACTCAAATGCAAGTGCTTGAAGTTCTTTTCCCCACTGTAATTATAGAAGTTGTTCCATGCAATAAAAGGTTATTAAGGCAATACTTAATGGCCTTATTCATAATTCTAAGCCAGCTTCATTTAAAATTTAAACCTACCAGGCTGTTTGAATGTAAATTGTGATGCTCTAGAGTATAGAAAAAAAAAAAAGTGAGAACACCATAAATTTCAAGTATTTTCAGACATGTCTATTCCCATAATTTCTGTTACATCAGCTTTACCGCTCACTGTCTCTCAATTAGATCATTCAATATTCTTCTAGCAATGCTCTCTGTGTTTTTTTCCTATTCTTGGTTGAATAACTCTCCAAATACTACCGTGGTGGGGGAGGAGGAGCTGCCTTTCCTGGAATCTTCTTACATATCAGTAGGGACATCTAAATGGTCTCAGAGCAAAAATTGATGCTATCAGGCCATTACAAGACAGCCTTTTGAGATCATTAGGCAAAACCCGACCACAGTTCTGCTTGCACAGAAGTAGTTGGTGGTACAGCCATTCTCATCACAAAGGCCTTTAATCCTTTCTTGTTGAAACTTTTGTCTGAATGACAAAAGAGGTTGGGGCTTTTTTTGTCAGTTTTGTTTGGGGTTTTTTTTAATGGTATTGTGAAAGGCAGTAATCAACCCAGTAGAATGCAGTTTATGATTAACTGAAGCCAGATTATGTAGACCTTATCTCAGCCCATAATTAGCATGGTTATTTTTTTGGAATACTGCCTGGTAGCAAACCTGCACATACAAGTAAATAATTTCTCCCACTCTGAAGCCTTTGCCAACTTCACTTGAGAAGCATCTAAATTATTTGAGCTAAGAGATACCAGCAAATGAAAAGGACAGGAAAATAACAAAACACTTTAATTTTTCTTTTGATCTCAGGAGCAGAAAGGTTTGCAGGAACAGAGCACTATATGGTTCACCAGTTTTAGTCTCACAGATGGTACATCTACAGTTGAAAAAGGTCTTTTGGTAAGTTCCATTACAAATCAATGAGAACTGCTCCACAGGGAGTTCAGCAAGTACTGGAATACATCCAGTTCGTTGCTAGGTAAATATATTTATTTTGCCTTCTAAATCAGCTTTTTCTTTCCTGTATGATCTTTCTGTACAAGGGGAAACATGAATGAATAAATGAATGCTATTACAGCCAGGGCAATCTTTTTGTTCAGTAAGTGTGGGCTTCTTTACATCTTGGCTGCTACAGACTGATGGGGTGAACTGTGCTTTAAATTTCAGTGCATAATTACTTTATCTCTTCTGTCCATCTCACATGAACTACAGGAATTGAAGACTGACTGTTCAATTTCTCTAGTGCATATTGAAGAGAATTAAGCCTCTTTTCTGAGGGATACTAGGACACCAAATTCAGGGCTGAGACTCTAAGAGAAAGGCCTTAAGAGATCAGAGGTGTGATTCTTCCTTCCCTATTTGTTAACCAGCAGAAACAGCCAGGCAGACAGAGGGCAAAGCTACATCCCACAATGAAAAAAAGAAGTGGTAAGAAGAGGGAACGCATTGTTTTTATTACTTAGAATAGTTATTATGCTATAACATAGAAAAATACTTTTTTTACAAAACAGCTAAGAAGTACCATGTAGGACTGAAATTAACTTATCTCTAGACCAAAAACAGTATCTTAAAGAATACAATAAGAAAATTTTTCTAATTCCCATAAGCAAGTACCATAGGGCCAGGTTTGGGTGCAGTGGTAAATAGCTTCTCTTCTGCTCCTGATTATTCTATACTGAACAATGAAAGGGATATAGCTTGTGAGTTTCCTTTTGCCTGCCATAGTAACTGCTACTGCAAATCACATTACTTGTTTTGAAAAACCAAAAACTCAATTCAGTCCATATGAAGATGGTATAACTGGAAGCAAACACTGTATGAACACTAGAACACTTTGTTCAGGGTTTTATTTTTTCCTTAATGATCCCTAATATTGGTACCCAAGATCAAAATATTTTGAAAACTAACTGAAATGAGTGAACTCATTCAGAAAATGCCCTGAGGAAATGCCCTATGGAAAAGAGATAGAACACACAGGATGTTACAGCTGCTGTGCTACAAATTATGCTTTTAAGGTTTTAAAACGCTATTTTTCAGAAGAAAAAATGATGTATAATGAACTCTACAGGCTTTTCTATTAAGTAATATGATTACATTTCACCACAGAAGAGCTCTAAGCATTCTGTTCAATCTGCTGGTGGAAGTGCAGCCTTGGAGACATGTGACAATGCATCATTCAGCATATTGACAGTGTGGCCTCACTTCTCCCAGTTCTTCCTAAGATCCAGCCAAATTTCAGGGCTCTGTGACACACTGTCCTCAGAAATCCATGTTTATGTCATCTCATTCCCTAATTCCTTCAAAGGACATTGCCACATAGGCATTAGTTTCAAAACATTGATTTTTAAACAATTCCACACCTATGAGATGATAGCATGAAAAACAGAGACAGAAGAGAGAAAATAGTGTGAGCTTCTTCCTTCCCACGACACTCTCTTTTCTAACCACTACGTACCATAGGCAAACCCAAGAGACCTGCATGGTGCACATGTGTGGATGACAAACACTTCCAGGAAGGCAATGTTCTTTTAAGGTACCAGAATGGTTTTTTACTTTATTACATACGTCTAGAAGATATTACAAATGAGACACCCTAGACATGAGTTTTAAAGCATGCTTTATATCAGACATGACAGCAAAGCTGAAGATTAAGGCATCTTTCACACCTGATGTATTAGGTGATCTGTGACAGTGAGAGAGGGCTTCAGGACACAATAGGAAACCTATCTCATAACAGGCTATTTCAGTATGGATTTTATTCTTGGTTGTAATCAAAATCCTCCCGTTAACTTGTCAGAGACACATGATATCTATGTGGGGGTGGTCAGAGAAGTGTTTTCCTCCCCTGCTTGTACCAGAAGCAGCTTTGATGATTAGCAATAATGGTGTTCTCAGTGTTGTTTATTCCAGTTACAGGACTACCAGCCCAACAGGTAGCATGTCTGGCAAGCTAGGCAGCGGTCTCACTATTATCATCACCAAGAGCTGCACCTCGGAAAAAGTGCTGTATTGCATTATGCACGACTATTTGGAGGTCTAGTTACTGGTGGGCTCACTACAGAGCTCAAGACAGAGGAAAGCAATACAAGTGGCTCCTCCACCTCTATGTCCATGAACATGGGTGGGTAAGTCCTGGAAGTTCCCTTGTTTGCAAAAGGAACCTTACCAGAACTTGCGTCCAATTGTTACTTACGTCACAGCTTCAATTACTCACTTTTGCCATTAAGCCACGGGCCATCAAGTTTTAATGAAGTCTTACACTGTTGATTAAAACATTGTGTAATTTCCTGAATGTCAAACAACATATGACAATAAACTAGGCATAAAAGTTTAGTGAAACAAATGTTCAGCTACTTCTCTACTGAATTCAAAGCATAAATGGCTGATCTTTGAATGTTTTTGCACTTGCTTGAAGCTTTATAACATTAAAATTGACAACGGTAATTAGTTTGCCTTCCTGAAGAATGAAATTTGAATATTTCTGAATCCTCCTGAGCTCAATAGCCTCCACTTAAAGTGTATTAGCTTGCTTTCTATGGCTCTTCTATTAGTGCTGGGATTGTATTTTTTTAAAATCAAAGACTGAAATAACCCAAAACCTCCTACTATTTCTTAACACAAGTTCAGACATGCTTGAGGAATACTTGTCTTATGTAACATGGACATCTTGAAGTTATCCATGCCATCCTGGGCTCTACTTATACTCAATGGAGAGCTATAGGTACCTCAAGAGAATGGCTCCTAAAGAGCTGTAAATAAAGTGCGTCTAATGAATTACTTTTTAGAGGGGCCTATTTCTCTCCACTGATGTAAATAAAGCTTAGGGTCACTGGATTAGACTTAACAAGGTGATGTTCAGATGCACATTAGCTGACATATATTTTCTGTTTTTCTGAAAATATATAGGATATCTATATTAGAGCACTTTAGATTAAGAGAAGATCTTCAGAAGCATAAGACAGCTAGCTAGCATCAAATTTCCTTATTACATCAATCTCTTTAAATATTTTAAGTATATTATTGTCTTCCCTACTGATACTCTTGCAGTCATGCCTGCCCTCAGTTGAATGCCTAGGTCTAGGAGGAATTGCAACAACATCAATGAATGCAAAAAAACATCAATTTCCCTGATTTTGAGGAATTTCTGGGCATTGTGTATAACCAAAACTGAGAAAATAACCCCCTGAAGTATAGGGAGATTCAGGATTCTCCACAGTGAAAAATCTCTGTAAAGGAAGGTTTAAAGCATATCCCTCATTTTGTGCCTTCAAACAGCAGTTAGCAAAAGACTACCAGAAAGACACATCTTCTCACAAGTTTTCTCAAACAGTTTTCCTATATACCATGCTATTGTCAGCTCGTCAAAAAAAAATGCTGCTGCATTAAGAGGCCTAATTCTTCCACCCCTGTTTCTCATATCCATCTGCCTGATATTGTTTCTCATCTACAACTGGATTACTTGCTCTGAGCAATCATTGACCAGAGCTGGAGAAGAATCTGGCAGTTGTCGAAACACTCACGAGACAGCCCTTCCCCAGGTGGGTGGGTGTGCATGAGTGTATTTTATTATAATATACCGTGCCAACAAAACCTTCAAGTCACTACCAATTAATTTCAAAACTGAGTGGAAGAGGAGAGAGGTCTGCAGAACACAAATTTGATATGAAGGAGGATGTGGAAATTACAGAGCAGACTGAGTGGGGTCCTAGGAAAACATGAATAATCAGCCCACATGTACCCAGAAGATGACACTTTGCTCAGGATTTTACTTTTTTTTCCTTAATGATCCCTGAGATTCATACCCAAGTCCAAATAATTTTGAAAAATAACTGAAATGAGTGAACTCATTCAGAAAATGCCCTGAGGAAATGCCCTGTGGAAAAGGAACAAGATGTTACAGCTGCTATGCTGTACCTAGAAGATGACAAAGGGCTTAAGCAAACAGCCCAAATAGTTTCATTTTGTCAAAAACCTATTCCAGACAAAACTGGTGTTCTTTTCTGACAAGGTAACCAGCCCTGTGGGCTAAGGAGGAAGCTGTGTACATGACTTACGATCATCTCACATGACATCCTCATAAACAAGTTGCAGCAACACCGTCTAGCTGTAACCAGCTTTAGGAATGGGCACAAGAAGTTGAAAACCTGAATTTAGCACAGGGGTTATTGATGAGTCACTCTCAGGTGGAGAGAGTGACTGTCAGGTGGACACCTGGTGATATATGCTCTCTTTCACTAAGTATTTTCATTAATAACTAAATGGTGGTACACAGAGTGGATGACATCAGACTGTAAATTGTAAATGCTTTGGAGGACAGAGATAGAGCTAAAAATGATCTATAATAACTGGGGGGAGGAATTATGAAGTCGCTACGAAGAAATTCAGCAAAGACAGGTGTTAATGCTACACTGCAGAAAAAGAAAAAAAAAATAAATCAAGTATAAAGCAAGGAGCATCTGACTGGCAAGACACCTGGAGTGTCCAAATGTGTCCAAACTTTCTGGCATATCAGTAGCATGAAGATGTGTAAGCTTGTGGCACACTAAGGGGGTTATCATTTGTGAGAGACAGGAGGCACAATTTCACTCTTTTCAGCCCTAAGGTGTTATATTAAGTCCCTTTTGGGATGTTGAACTTAAAAAAAAACCACAAAGGGGAGGCCAATTTGGAGAGATTTAAGAAGGGAATAACTAGTGCTGAGAAAATCTGACTCTTGAGGCTTCTTTGCCCTGGTTGAGCACTGACCCAGGCTGCTGCAGCTGCTGGTCCCCCCCGGTACAGTTTCCTTCCATCAGTCTCTGGCCCTTTCTTTACACTTGACTTTCCCACAGAATTCCTGACTTGTAAGTTGTTCCTTTTTCTCATTTGGTGAGGAAGGACACACTGTATCTTCCTCATAATGAAAAGTTTCTAACCTCATTTGATGTTCTCTCCTCTAGGCTTCCTGCTGGCCTTTCCTCAATTTTCTTACCCTTTGCAGGAGCACTCCACTGCCCAGAGTGAGCTCAGGTCACCTTTCGTCACACTCTTGCACTTCTAGGTTACCCATCAGCTCTCATGTTTCCATGCCCCCCTTCTTCCGTCTTAGACATCAGGCTAAACCTGATACATGAAAAAAGGGTCGGCAAGCTTGTGGCAAAAGCTGGATCACGAAAAGCATCAGTCTCAAAGACTGATAACTTGAACAGAATTAAAAAAAAGTCTCCATATTTATGTGGGCATGGTTTCAAGACCAACTGTGGGGTATTAGGAAAGGGGATGAATTTCCCACTCCAGATGTTGGACAGTGGGCTTTTGCCTCTCAAGTGACCTATATGTTTTTGGATATTACATCCTGCTGGTCAACTTCATAAAAATTTGTATGTTTCTGAATTGTGCAACATGGATTTCGCTCATGTATGGTGCAGTGGTTCTGTAGCCCTTGACAGTGTTTTCCACACCACATCCCTCCACACCTCAAGGGGAACCACCCCTGGTGCTGGTTGTCTCACTGCCATGTTCCTCTTTCTGCTGGCTCCAAAGGAGACCCAAACAGGGGACATGAATGCAGCTCTGGCAAGCCCTGTGATAAGGACATAGTGTGGGGGTGGGAACTCAGCCTGTCTGTGGAGAACAATGCCTAAGGATGGTCACTTGCTCCCATGCCACCAATGGTTTGGTGTCTCTCAACAGGGAGAGCCTGGCATTAGAGCTGGCCAACAGCGACCACACTGTTGTTTGTAATCAACAACCCCAAACACCTCTGTTCCTGTAGTCCACACAGGCTGGATATAGGGCATGTTCCCACACGCTCCCCCAGGAGCTGATATCTCTGTACCATCCTGAACAGCCATAGTATTGCCCACAGTGGGGTCCTGTCCATGACAGCTGAGCCAGGACAGAGCTGCTGGGTCCATGGGAGGCATGGCACAGAGCAGTGGCAGCAAGATGTTCACATGTAGGAGTCAGTTTTCCTGAACAGACACAGTTGTTTTCTTTTTGCCAGCTTGATCTCTGAGAAATTCACAGGGCTTCCTCATTTCCAAGGCCACTTTAGCTTGAGGCCAGGACAGAAATGAAAACAGACTCACGTGTTCATCACTAAAAGCCACCTTTACACAATGTTCCTCGTACTTAGTGCATGCATCAAGGGTTTATTCCTTGGTTTGAGCCTAAGCATATTGTTCACGGAGCTGAGCAGGATAATGGTATTGGAATCGGGAAGGAAAGAATGAATCATTATTCACTACAGAAGTCTTGACCCCACCATCTCCCTGGCAAATGAATGTGATGCTTTCCAGGGCTCTTACACTGATACGTTTGTGAATCATCAATTATTTACATAGCTGGTCAATAATTTAAATGTCCTGGATTGTGCGTATTATAAAATAACTGCCTTTGTTCTTTAAATTTGCAAGGATATCCTGCTGGCATCAGCACAATTAATGACTTAATAAAGTCTTAACAGGAAAACTGAAATACTGGATTTTACTGCTTTGATGGTAACTAAGCTGACTTCTACAGTTTGAAAAAGTTATCCTTGAAAGAATATGTTAGGCATATGAAGGAGTTTTAGTAAATTGGAAGCAATGTACCCAAGGGTTTAGGCAAAACTGTTATATCAAAATAAAAAGAAATGTCACTTCCCCTTAAATAAGTTATACAGACAGTAAGAAAATACTTTTAATGGGGCTCTTGCTTAACTAACTTAGCCATTTGCATAGGAACTTCAGTAGCACTCGAGATGCAGTAAATGCAGTGTGACTGAACACAATGTTATTCCAACGCAACAGTGTCTGTAGCAGGCACAGGATCGCAGGGGGCTTGAGCTCAGCCCTGAGAGGGGCACAGCACTTGTGGAGGACCCCTTCAACCCCCTTTTCTCCTCTCATCTCCACAGCTGGAGAGAGAAGACGTGCATGTGATATCTGTATTTTACACCAATTCACTGCCTCTAAAAAGGTGGCCAGGCAACCTCGCTGTCATTTTAAGGAGGTCCCTGGACCAAGGGTGTCCTGTGTTTTGCACAGGACTTCTGTAACTGCTCTGTTAAGATGTATTACAAATTAGAGTGTCAATGTAATTGAAGAGATAAACCTAGATAAACATTTTTCCTGGAAAACAAACAGAATCATCTTTGTGAGAATGTTTGGGACTGAGATTCATTCTTCTTCTTTTCATCTTTTCAGGGATGCAAATGGCTCTAAACAAGAGACTGTAACAGATTTGTAACACTGCAGGCAGCACTTTTTTCTGAAATCTTGCAGATGATAGATTAGTTTTTGATCAGTAAAATCACCACACACCCCCTTTCATCCCAAAAAGGGTTAATGATGAAGCAAATGAGTAACCAACCCACCTCACTAAGAGCATTTCAGGGTAGAGTGCTATAGTATAAACATCAACAATGTTTAAAACCAGAAATGTCTATAGATATGTGAACTACACACTTCCAGTAACCTTTATCAACAAAAATTTCTGCTTTACTGAAAAAGGATTAGTGCAGGTTTATTTTCAGGTCCAGGTAATAGTATAAATAAAGGTACAAACAGGAAATTGTTCCATCATTAATGTTTTTGATTAAGAAATACAGGGATGTGGAATAAACAAACAACGCAACAGGCAGCAGTTCTTTGAGCTACGTGGAAACCTGATGTCCTGGGGTTTGCATCCTGAAGGTAAGCAACAGTGTGGACTGTTGGCAAGCATTGAGCATGTGCTGCAGCTTGCATCAAACCTGGGGTGGTTCCTCACCACCTTGCAGTATCTCTTTTCATAAAGTCAGTAGGAACATAATACCTCATACCTTTCTGTCAGGCAAGGGTGGAACTGGTCAATACGTTAAAAAATAATCTGGGGCAGGAGGATGAGAGGGTTGATTGACAGGAGGATTCTAATAACCTGATTTCTGAATTTCTCTGCAAAATCATTTTTCTAACAAAAGCAGATTTACCTTAGGCTGCAGAAATTTTATTCCACTAGTGTGCTGTTACTAAGTAGGAAACACAAAACTACTCTGGAAAACAAGGCTTTTATTAAGTTCTCTCCTTTGTTACTTGGTCTGGGTGAAGAAGATGAAAAAAACACCACATGGAGTGAGCTGTAAAAGATGCTCTGTTTTTCTGCCTTACCACCTGTTTATTTCATTACACTATACACCTGACCTGCAAGAAGCACATCCAAGGGCTCAGGAGAGAGACATGCAGCACACACCCTCCAAGTGCTGCATGATTTCATTTTTAGATATGCTCATTTTCCACCATGACTACGTGGCAAGTAGCACAGTTCCCACCCTGCTGATCCAAAGAATCAGGCTGCAATGCTCCCTGAGGGCTTCTTGGTGCTCGTGATACTGCTATTCACCTTTCCTTGCAAGCCTGGTTGTTCATGTCACCCACTTCTCGGTGGGAAGTCAGACACGAGGTTGGAGTATTTCCTAAACTCCTCTCAAGCCTACAGTCTTGCCTGCCTGGGAGGGAGAGGACTCCCAAGGTTCTAAAATAAAGTGCAACCTTTTCCACCCTTCCCTGCTGCTGGCAGACACATATCCCTTCTTTCTCTCTCTCTCTGGAAACACTGCCTCAGAGCAAAGAATCTCTCTGCCTTAATCCACATTTGTCATTAAACAAGTTGTATATTTTGTATTTCCACTAACCTGCTGAAGACATTTCTGAAATATAAGGCCATGTTTATGTTTTTATAAAGGATATACAAACAGAATTCAACCAGATTACTTTGAAAGTACAGGATTTCTGGAGACTCATTATCCTTCTGCGGGATTATCCAAATATCCTGTTTATATCTTCTAATTATAAAACTTTATTTGACTTACATCTCTGTTTTCTAACTTCTTTGAATCTTTAATTTAAGAAGTTATAGTTCAAAAGTTCCTTGCTGAGTTTAAATTTGAAAAAAACCCAAATGGTGTAGTCAAATCAGAGGTTGGTAAGAAGCTTTTTATTCGATCTGTAACTGAGAAGGATGATGAATAGTTAAATCTAAATAAAATAAAAATATTATTTAACAATTCTAATCCTGAAAAATTACATCCAAATATCAAAAAGAGTTGAACAAGTAGCTATATAAATTGGACAATATGACAATTTTTAATAACTCATTGAATATTAGAGAAGGTTGTAAAGAGACCTAATATTGTGAAAAGACTTTCTAAAGGAAGTCAAAATAAATAAATACTGGATATTCAGTTGAGCAACAATTGTACTCAATATAACTATATACCTAAAAGAAGAGACTATTAATAGGATTTAAAAGTAGATGAGACAACTAAATGCCAGTAATATAGATTTACAGAAAATCATTTTTTCCCAATAAATTTGATGATATCTTTGTGATATTACAAGTTTGGTTGTTAAAGTAACAGCACATATATAATAACTTCAGGTATATATAAGGTATTTTAATATAGTAAAAAAATCAGAGGAAAGAAGAACCAACACTGATCACCAGATTCAAAATTACAAGCACCAGTCCTGTAAGACACAAATCATAACTGAAGAGCTGGGTTCCTAAGGGGCTCACTCAGGTATTCATCCTGCAACTTTTTACTAGTGCAATGGAGGTATAAAAACTCATACCGACCCAAGTCTGCAAATAATCCAAAGACCAGAGAAAGGGAACAATTGGGAGGACTGGTTACAATGCTAGGTCAACTCTCCACACCCAACTTTTTGTGGGACAACTCTATATGCACAACTCTACGTGTGGCTAACTCTGTGTGGTTCAGCAGATTCCACTGGTCCTCCTCCACATACAGTGAACTCCATAAAGCCATTGAACATCATGTGTATCCCTGAGTTCTTGGCATTGAGCAGGCTCTCATGGGAGGTGGAGGGGGGACCACCCACGAGCTTGTTCCTGCCATGCCTATAATATACATTACATTAGGGGAAGGAGGAGGAGGAGGCACACAGGCAGGGGTGTCAGTGGCAAGGGAGGTGACAGGGAAGAAGCTGGGGGAGCACCTTCGGGTGCAGCTCTGGGCATAGCTCTGCGTGTGGCTCTGGGTGCAGCTCTGGGCACAGTGGGGAAGCTGGCCACCTGAGCACTGTCTAGTGGGAAAGCCTGTTGTTTTGTTGGCCTCAGCTTGTTTGTTTTTTTCTCTTGTTATGGAGTCCAGGACAACTCATCGCTGCCAACCCAACACACTGAGCGACCTGTTTCTGCTTGTGTATATGTGGTGAAATTTGGAAATAGTAAAAAAATGCAAGAGTAAAAGATGAAAAACCACTTCACTATATTAATTGATAAGTGTGAGCTATGGCATGCAAGTATCCTGTGGGGTTTCTGTTGTCATAATCAGGCAGAATGTTTGAAATACACTCATCTGCTTTGAGGTATTTCTTCAATTTAACTGGAGGACTGTGGCCTGAAATGAGCTGTTGACAATAGGCAGCTCTGCCCTTCTGCACCTTTCAGAGGCCATCAGAGTCAGACGGCACATTCCCAGTTTGGCTCAGAAGAGACAATAAGCAGCTTCAGAATGGTTGTTAGTGCAATCATCAGTGCTCCGTGTCCTGTCAAACAGATTCCATAGTGGTGGTGGAAACAGAGGAACTCATCTACCATGTCTTCTCTCACATGGATGACTGATGTAGGTGTTCTGACATCAGTTGGGAAAAGGTTGAAGCTCTTTGGGCAGGTATTTCTTCAAAGTAGCAACATACTTCTCCAAGTCCAGAACAGGCATAAATGCTAAGGCCACAACCATTTTGGTCTGGAGTGTGAACTCCCTGTTCACATCAAATTCTTGAACAGCACCTATCAACATCAAATGCTTTCTCATATTCTAAACCAGGTGGAAGAAGCAGCCATTTAGAGCTGTTTTGGGAAGAATTCCTTTATGGCATTTATGACAGCCGTTTTGCAGTCACAGTGAATGGACTGTGGCCATATGTTAGGCACCAGTGTTTTCATAAAATCAAACAACTGCTCGCACATGGTGCGCTGTTTGTCTGGCAGGAGCAGGTACAGTACCCTGTATTTCTTCACCAGGACCACATCAACCTGGGCAAAGGGTTTGGGGGCTATTGCAAATGTGTTGTCCATGTACCAGGTGTTGGATATTAGCAGCCAACTTGTTCTGCCACATATAAGAATCCTTCTGTGTCCCCCTCCAACGTCACCAAGCAAGAAGGACTATTGCATGCCTGGTGCTGGTGAATAGGTCTTGTATTCCTCAGGTAACACAAGGTCATTCAGGTGCACTGGTTTCAAAGGTGCTGTGTTTAACTGATTTTGCCTTCTCCACATTGTTTTTCACAAAGCTTCTGTTCTCAGAATTACAGCATGAACTGCTGAGCTCAAGCTGACATGCACAAAGGAAAAACTTCCATTGTATCTTCCACCATTTTTTCATCTCAACACTTTACCCCTGTCACAAATCTTGCCACTTCAATATTCTGTGTAGAAGGAAAGAGGGAATGTTGATTGATCTTCTTGATCATCTCTCTCTGTCCCTGGTGTGAATTCTGGCCTTGTATCATCCAATCTGTTCACAACACCAAAATTTAACAGAAACATAGCCTTTGCTGACCCTATCAAATACTTAAAGATATCCATCACATACGAACTTTTCCCTCTCTGGCTTCGAACTGCCACAGCCATCTCACAAGTAGCAGCCATGTAGTATGATTTTTGCAAGGAAACTGTGCATATATAGGTAGTTAAAGTAAAAGAAATAAGGAGTCGTACAATTTGTAACACATGCTAGCCAACTGATCACATACCTTCATTGTGCTCGGTCATCAGAGTTGTTCACCTTGCTAAGCAACTGTTTTCAGTAACTCATTAACAAAGTAATATTCAAATTAACCATGAGATAAAGGCAACTAAATCAAATGTGATACATAAAAATGGATGTTTTGGCTAGCGCAAGTGCAGCCAGCCAACACGCAGGTGGGATGCAAAGTGAGAGGGGAGAACTATAGGAGGGTTTTGCTGGGGAAGCTGGGGAGCAGACAGCTGCCCCACTGCCTCCTGCTGCCCACTGAGCCACCACAGCTGCTCCAGGGCTGGTACTGCCATGAGAATTGTGCACAGGGAAGAGCCACCACAGCAGCAGAAACTGCTGGCTCCCAGCATTTCCAGTATCCTGGGGCTGAGGATGATGCTGAAGTGGTGAGATGCCATATCTGTAAGTCTTTCAGTCTAAAAAACAACAGCACTACTCAAACAAAACAAAAAAAAACAAAAAAAACCAAACAAAAACAACAACAAAAAACAAACCAGTCCCAAAGCACAGCAGGAATGAGCTTGTAAATGGTCCCTCCTCCACCTCCTGTGAGACACCAGCATGGAGCTGTCTCCACATATAACCGACCATGCAGAACTATCCAGCGAAGCACTGGCTGCCTTGAGTTGGTTGTGAAGAGTTGGCTGTGGAGAACTGGTCACGGAAAGTTGTCCCATTCCGATGGTAAAGATATGTGGAAAACTGAACACAAAGATACCAAACACATGAAGTCAGACATCTGGGCTTGTTTAGTCTGGAGAAGAGGAGGCTCAGGTGAGACCTTATCACTCTCTACAACTATCTGAAAGGAGGTTGTAGCGAGGTGGAGGTCAGTATCTTCTTCCAAGTAACAAGTGATAGAACAAGAGGAAATGGCCTCACATTGTGCCAGGGAGAGTTTAAGTTGGACATTAGAATAAACTTCTTCACTCAAAGGGTTTTAAAGCACTGGAACACTCTGCCCTGGGAAGTGGCAGAGTCACCATCCCTGGAGGTATTTAAAAGACTTGTAGATGAGGTACTTGGGAACATAGTTTAGTGGTGAGCTTGCCAGTTAATGGTTGGACTCAATGATTTTAAAGGTCTTTTCCAACTGAAGTGATTCTATGACTGTATGATTCTACAATCTAGAAACAAAGTCTGAAGGCCAGACTTGCAGCCTGGGAGCCTTTCTTCCAGGAAAGAGCAGGTTTGGTAAGAAATTGGGTATCTCTGGGGATCATCAGCTGAGCCAGATCTCTGATGCAGCAGCTGAAAGAGACAGTACAATCCCATGCTGATCAACAAAGGAGTATGGGGTAGCATCAAAGATGCTATTTTGCCTCTGTATTTTTAATGGAATGTGAGTGCTGTTATAGAACTTTGACTAATTTTAGTGCCCACAATTGTGGAAAAAGGTTATAAGATGTTAATAGACAAGATTTAGAGGAAAGCCATAAGGACAACTGAAGAAATGGAAAATATACTTTAAACACAGATATCCAGAGTTCTGTATCTTGATTGCTACATATCTATATGTATATTTATCTACAAATACCACCAACCATACAAAACGAACTAGAGATACAGAGCCATTCAGTGTAACAGGCAGGAGTCCAAAGGTAGTCAAAATATAAAGGTGCAAGGTTTTAACTGTACATGCTGTCAGATGCTGGAGTAGGCTTTCAGGTTTTGTGGTACCTTCTCTATCACTCAAAGGTTTTTAAAAATATCAAGCTACAATTATTTTCCTCTAAAAACATTCTTGACTCCAAATGGAAATTAAGGAAAATCCAGAGCTGATGTTATTTAGAATAACAGAATAGGTGAATGCAAAAGCTTTTTGGATTTTGATAAATTATTTCACTTTCTGTAGATGTTTCCACCTCTTACTAAACCACTGGCTCTAGAAGGACCTCCATCTGTAATCTTAAAAATTCCCTTTCTTCTCACTCCTTCCCTATAAACCTGCCTGCCTTTGAGGTGGGTGCCATCAGAGGACCCCCTTTAATGCTGTGTTCCAACCTGCCTGCCTGTGTCAGTGCAAGCAAAGGAACCAACTGCAAAGAGTGACATTTTTGCCATTTAATTGTATGGCTCTTCTATCTCTTAATGTTGTTGTTTTGATATTTTTTTTTTTTTCCTCCCAAAGGGTTGACCAAACATATTGGAAAACATTCTATAGCTTGCTGTGGGCTCTCACTGTGAATTACCCATTGCTGGTCCTTGGTTCACAGCACCCATCAGATGTACCCCATCCCATTAAAAAAACATAGGCACAGACACTGGATTTGACATCCTAGATTCAGCCCATGTACCAGATACACAGCAAGCAGTGTTACACAGAAATTTTGGCAGAAAATGTTTCCTTTCTCTCCTCACAAACACAAAAGAGATCAAACTGTCCAGAACTCTGTTTGCAGTCTCGTTAAATTGTTAAATGGGTTTTTAAAAAACTAACTACAGCCAGTCTCCTAGCTTTGGGATTAGTAATGTATCTAAATCCTCTTAGGAACTTTGTTAAATCTATTAGTCTTCCTAAGAAAGAATATCAAGCTGATTGAATGACAGTTGAAGTGTTCTGTGCAAACCATTGTAATAAGACAAAAAAACCCAAACTCTGAAAAAATATTTTATGTATATATTCATATACTCAGCCTTCTAAAGAAGACAGCTAATTCTGATACAATGAATATCTTAAGAGATTATTTCTCTCTAAAGTTCCTTTTTCATCACAAGGTTTTTGTTTAGCTAGTTAAGATAAAACCTATCAGTCATGGAGGAGCAGAATGGAAACAGCTTCATTAAGACAAACCCTCTGATAGTTCTCCTATTTCTCAAAGTTAAATTCTCTTGAAAAATTAATCACAGTGAATCTGGCAGAACTAATTTTAAAGTGTGAGAACACGTGAGATGCTCTGCTTCTAGCCTGGAGTGAGATGAGATCAATATGTTAAATTAAGTCTACATAAAACCATACAAAATAATTTGGGTAGGCAACATTTATTCCCATTCAGGAGAATAATTGCAATTTAGGGAGCAGTGAAGAGAGGTCTTGGTAAAAATATTACTGGCTAAAATTAATGACAGAAAACAACTGCACTGAACTCATTTATTGCCACTCAGAAGTATGGTAGGAGTTGTATTCACTTTAAATCTTAAAAAAAACCCAAAAAACCAAAACCCAGGTTTGTGAAACATAAGCCAGCAAGCACATTAAAAAATTTCCCCGGGGTTGTGATGCTGAATCTAATCCCTAAAAAGTCTTCCAATATTCAAAAAGAAAATAAAAGCTACAAAGATTTTGGAAAAATGACAAAATTAGTCATGAATCCTTAAAATACAATTTCATAAACATCCACCTAATACAAATTTTATAATTTAATACACAAAAAACACACACAAAGTGTACAAATGCATTATTTTGGCTTTCAAACCATCAAGGAGAAACTAATGGCTTGCATTATTTCTTTTCGGGGAGTGGAGAGAGCAAGCAGACTCATTATTATGTTCTTGCCTACTTCAATTTTACTTGTATTATGCACATAGGCACTATTAATTGAGTGCAAGTGGCATTAAGAAGCAAAAATGCCAGCAAAAGTAATTTGCCTTGTTGCAGAAAGCAGCTGTATTCAGGCCTCCAGGAAGTTATCTTATATCAGCTGTCCAGATATTTTAATGCTTTAACTTCTTTCCAACTTTGATGTCTGGGCAAAATTTCCAAGCTCCTAGTTTAGCTCACTTTTCCTCCTTGGGTCCAAGTTCTTAGAAAACTGGAGACTATGCAGTGATCTGTGCCCTGCTGGTAATTAACAAATGAATTACACAAAAGAAAACCCTCAGGACTAAGCTCAGTGCAACTTTTTGAAGGTGAGGGAATTGCAGTATTATAGCTCAGACCAGACATGGGTCAGTACCGACAGGGTCAAAAATTCACTTAACATAAAGCAGCAAAACACCATAATGTTACACGGAATTGTATGTACACTGTACTAGTTACCAACCTTTATGCATAGGAGGCCCTAACAGAATGCTAACGACAATTTATAGCTACACAGATGAAGTTAGAGTCCTGAGAGGAGTTTCTGAGCACTGCTAACAGGTCTCCTTTTGTTCAGATAGTCATTCTGTTAGTCAGCTACGTTTACTATTTTCAGATCACTGTAACTTAAATCGATCATTTTGTTGATATGAAAAATTTAAATGGAAATCAATACAGGAAAGCAGAATTTCACCACAGTTCTCTACTGCTGGTGATCTGATATTAAAGAGCAGTGACAGCGAAAGAAGGCTACAGTTATTTTCCCTTCATTAACTCAGGGGAAGAAGTTAATTAGATTTCAAAACCTACCTTTTCTCTAAAGGTCTGATATTTTTAGTAATAACATTCATTAAAAACCAATCCCTCTCTGGTTCCTAGCAAGCAAGCCTACATGCTGCTTCCTTAGAGAGGACCATGCCAAGGTGGTTGTTGCTGCCCGTGCTGCAAGCACAGCATTCTCACAGCCTGGAGCCAGCTGCATGAGTGGCCTTCAGCCTGCAAAATCCCTACTGTTGGTTTCATGGCAGTGGCTTAGAAAGTTCAGTCCACATATGCCATGTAGTAGTCCACGTGCGTGATCTTTCTAGAGGATTTTGCACACCAGAAGGCTTTAGAAGAGCTGAGCAAACCAAAACACAGGTAGGGAAAGCAAGCCACTGGACATCAGCTGCTTACTTTGCAAGAGATTTGTCTTAGGAAAATGTTTTTTAAAGGCAAAGGCAGATTTGTTTTGAGAGAAAGTTGGAATCCAAATGCTATCTTTAGAAGTAGCATCTGCTCCTTTTTTTTTTTTTAACATATGCTCTTTACTATTGCAAAAAGACTCAAAAAACTTTTCCAAGCTTTTAAAATTCAAACATTCACAATTTTTAATACAACCATCAAAATCAGAACAGTTTCATTTTTGTTTCCTGTTAATTGCTTTCAGATTTTTTTTTCCCACAGAAAAAGGAATTATTTTTTTATTTCTAGTCAATTTTGTAACAAGGAAAAGTTTTGGGAATGCCTGGAATTTCTAATAAGAGAAATAATCTAGTCATTACCAAAAGTACAGATCTTCAGCATAGTCACAGGGGAGGTAAAAGATTGAAAAAGATGTAAGATATTCATGATCTCAGCCTCCCTTTTGGGTTAACTGATGATACTCGTACTTTTGTGACACAAACCTTCATCTGGATCCAACCAGATGTGTAGACAATACAGATGACACAATATATCCTATCATTTATTTCCTATTAAAAGAAAAAATAGCATCCCTGAAGCAATATGAATTTCTGTGCCCGGTGAAGTCAGTGAGAGCTTTGGCTTTTATTTTGCTGATGAATAACAACACAAAACACTGCTTGGATCTGTGGCATTCCTTTTGAGGAAAAGGGCTGAAATGGGAAGGAGACAGGCAGCAAGAGGCTGGAGATCCAAGGCAGGCAGAACAGCAGGAGGCCAGAGGTATTGCTCTCAGGTGAACAAAGCTTTCATACCCCACACGAAGAAAATCGATACAGAAGGAGGGGCAGGGCAAGGCAGAGCATGCTGAGTAAAATTTAATCAATCCAACAGTTACAAAGAACTAAACAAGGCACTGCATTCATTCAGGATGTGTCTTTCAGACTATAAACCCTTCAGACCAGTGAGTGGTTGGACCTGGAATCTGTGCAGTAGCAGGCACTTAATTTACATTACATTTAGAACTGTTTTTCCAAAAATCTCCCTGCTATCTGGGAAAAAGCTCAGGGTCCTTTTCTGCTAGTGGTGCCCATAGATGTTCACCATTTCCTAGCACCATGCCTAGCTGCGTGGTTGTGGGCAAAGTTTACACGTCACTGATGCCATAGGAAGAGCTTTCTTAGGGAGTAGCTCAGTCTTGGTGTTTGCAGGCTGCCTGAAATGGCTTGAAGGAAAAAAAAACAACCCACAACTTTGCTTTAAAAAATGCAGCTGTTCCAGAGCTAGGAGCAATAGTTGCTGCCCTCATGAGATAGCTCTTCAGATAGTACAGTGAGACCTCATAACATTGTCAAAAAGGTATTGATAAAATACAGGTGGTTCAATGGAAAGCTACCAAAAATGTGTAATGCCCTAGAGGCACTGTTTTAACAGAAGAGGCAAGAAAACCCCTTCAAAGTATATGAGCAAGGTCTGGTAACACTCTAAAAAAAACTGGGCAGGGGAAGAAATGTATACAGCATAATCAGGAAAACATTCAGGCAGGGAAATGGTGATCAGCGAGTCCATATTAATTCCTAGCACAAAAGCTTGCATAGCTTGTGAAATAATTCCCTTGGTTCCTCATGATGGCCAAACAAGTTTTTCCCAAATCCTGGGAGTGCCTTCTCTTTGTCTCTCAAGATTTTCCAAAGGACATGAAGGGCTCACAAACATCTTAAGGTGAGAGGCTGTCCCTTTACATACCTTTTTTATCTAAATCCCCATTATCATATCTGACCTTTATCTCAAAGCCTGAGGGCCCCCTCTTATAATGTCATGCTTATCAGATACCCACTCTTCATACCAGCCTCAGCCCTGTGAAGCATCTGAAAAGTCTGTCACATTTCTATCCAGCCTAATACCACTTTGATTGCCATGCTAATATATTATTGTATCTGGAGATTTCGGGTCTGCCTTTCTATCAATGTTTTATTGGCTCTCTGTTATGTTTTAATCTCATTAAGCTAATTATCACTCAAATGGAGAAGTGGTAAGGAACGAAATAACCTTTGCCAATATTTAGGTCTTAGGAAGGAAAGGAAGATTATTTACATGTACACAAACACGAAAGCATGCAGCTCTGACTTACTGCTCTTGGCATTTTCATAACATTTGATCATCTGGTTGCTAAGCACACTGCTACATTACCACTTGACATTTACATTTTATTTTCAGTTTATTGCTAGAGGTAGGAAATAAAGCACTCTCCTCCTCTTTTAAATTATATTAATCTTGCTAATAATACTGCTAAAAGCCCCATTCCATTTCATTTAATGAACTTAGAATACCTGATAAACATTAGACACTGCCAAGCAAACCTATTGTCTTTCCTGAGAGGAGGGCTGCTGGGGAAATCCTGGCTCTTCTAGGTGGAAACTCACTGGAGCCTTCCAGAAGAGTTAAAAACCTAGAGCAAACCAAACCCACAAGATCCTCAAGTAGCAACATCAAGAAACTCATCTCCTGTAATCTAAAAGGACTAGTAGGACGTTGTGCAACTGGGGAAGCCAAAGCAGAGGTCACCACGTGTCTTCTCTGCTATTAGTCAGCAGTGCAATAAATAGCAGAAACAATTTAATGCTGCGTCCTCCTGAGCATCTGACTGTGAGGTTGGCCTTACTTGCAAAGGTAGTTTATCAGACTGACGAAAGATCAGAAGTAAATTTTGCCAAACTCATCATTTCTGAAAGATTTTGACTCACTGGTACCTGCAGTTTAAATCACTTAATAGCTGAAACATGCTGGTCTTCTGTGACACAGGAAAACATGTGCAGTGAGAGTTTTATCTAAGGTGTAAATTAATGGCTAGGGTGACTAGCTCATACTCAGATGTCTAACTTCCATACTCCCTAGTTAGGTGTCCCACCACTCAGTGTCAATCCAGAGAAGTGCTGAGTATCTCCAACTCCTGCTGATGATAATGGTTGCTACAATTTCCCAGCCACTGCTAACAGTAAGAAAAACATTATACTCTGATAAAGACCTCAGAAACAAATTGGGACCTTATTCCCCCAGGCAGACCAGGGGGTAGTGGGGATCCATCTTCTGCCCTGGGAAACTCCCACTGTAACAGCCATAGACAGGGTATAAACACATGTCCATTCCTAGAAGAATGTGAAGAGTCTAGCTCTTCTCTATGTTTGAACGGGAAACAGGCAGCACAGGCAGACCAAAGGTGGTGAAGACTTCTGTAGCTTGCCGCTTGCCTAGCAGAGGTGACCAGGCAGTGGTGCCAGCCTGCAGGGATGGGTGCAAGAGAGTGGGTGGCAGTCGCGGTGCTGCTTGTGCCTTCTTCCAAACACAGAGGAGGAACTGTAGGAGCAGGGTCAGTCCAAGGTAGGGCTGGAAATCATTTTGAAGAACAATGAGTTTGCCTGTCCTCTGTTCCTCTTCAGTCTCTCTACACAGGTTTATCCAAACCAACATACACTGTCTTAACCCCCCATTTTAATCTGTCCTACAAATGCTCACAGTCCTGCACATCCCAGATGCCTGACCACAGCCCAGACTCATCCTTGCCCACTCTACATATCTCCTCTGACAGCCTGCAGCTCCCAAACCTCTGACGCCTGCCCTGTTTCCCCGGGCAAACCCCAGCCTAGGAGCAGCTGGGTAGGCAGGGAAGGCTCAGGAGCAGCTGTATTTCTTGCAGAGAAACAAGTCACCACCTGCCAGCTGCTCCACCATCACATACTCAGCAGCCCACGCACAGGCTCTTCTCTTTTGCACAAGAAAAAAAAAAAAGATTAGCCCTCCCCACGAGAATAAAGCAGTGGGGAAAAGCCAGCAGAGAGGACAGAGTCTCAGCACAGCTGGGGCACCCAGCTGACTGCACAGAGATGAGGATTTCTCTGGGTGGGTGGGAGATTCTGGAAGAAAATAGTCACTGATTTTCCAAAAGAATTGGTATACAATACCAAAACATTTCCTGAATAACAGTTAATTTTTCTGATTAAAAAATCAAGTCACTTCTATTTGGTGCTAGCGTGCCTTGTTTAGAGGTTGCCTGGGATAGCTCTTCCAGCTTTACAATTTAGAAACAGCTTGTGAAGAGGTCCTGTAAAGCAGAGCAACAGGTCTGTGTTTGATACTGTGGCTGAGTGGGCCACTGCCATCAGCACAGTGAGCCACGGAGGCCCTTCTGATTCCATTTGGATGTCCACATCACCCTGTAGGTTTGGCCCACAGCACCTTGAGGGGCATGGCGTTTGTAGGTTTCAGACAGAGTTGCAAACCACTCAAAATTAAGCGTTGCGGTGATCTGAAAATTGTCACATCCTTTCTCCTGCCTGTGTCGTGCGGCGTGCAAGCCCAGCACGAAGCGCTCGTATGAGCTGTGTGCTGTGCAGAGCAGCAGGCACAGTGAAAACCCTAGTACTGAAGAGGTGCTGCAGCCATTCTGATTTTCCCTGTAGTTCACGTGAATTACAACTATGGCCTAACAACCAATTCAACATAGTTTACAGAAAGAAAAAACATTGCATCACTTACTGAACTGCCAGAAATATTTGTATGTTCAGAAATGAGATGATGTCTGGATAGCTAATTTTCTCTCTTGTAATTTTAACAAAAAAACCCTATTTTGCTAGACAGCAGATTTAATTTTCCTTCTTTATTATATGAAGCAGTTCCATTGTTTGGTAAGGGACAGTAGTCAAACAGCTGCTGTTTCTATATGTATGCAGATGCTTGGTAGTACTTGAATGTACAATGCTGATTATTTATGAGCTAATTGTCCAATGTGTGTTGCAGCTAACCCTCAAAAATACCAGGCTTTATGAAAAAAAAGAAATAGCATAGATAATGTTCCAGTCTCAATGTGTATCAATAATGTTGATATTGTCTATGTAAAAGGCTGGTTGGTACCTGCAAATTTTTTATCAAAAAGAACAAACTAAATGTGCACAGTCCAGATTTTTTCCCCCAAATTTCTCTTTCATGTGGCCTGAAATATAGATTGCAAATGTGACAGCCATTCAGATGGCTTCTCCTTTCCATCTAAGGCTTTCTAAATATCACTTGATCATATGGCACTCATCGGACTATTGGGTTTTAGGGGAAAGATTCCTGATTTTTCTACATTTCTGCCTAATTAGATCAACAAGACAGAGGAATCCCTGCACTTTAACACTGCAGTAAACCCAACAGCAAAAATCAAATTAAAGCTTCGACAAAGTGTGAAGAAGCCGTGGTCAGGTCACACTTATCCAATGGCTTGAACATGGTTGTGTCACTCCCATTTCTCATCAAGAGGTGACACTTTCCAGCCCCATCCAGACTGCAGTTTGCTGAGAGAAGCAGATATACTGATCCATACAACAGTAACACAACTTTTCTTCAGTAAATGTTTCATCTGAGAAGAATGTACTGTTTCAAAAGCAGGTACAGAAAACCTCCCGTAGACTCCCACAGATTTCGACAGTCCAATTACCATATTGAAAAGGCAGCATAGCACTGGACTGTGCCTTACAGGCAACTAGCTCACAGCCTCGATGTATGAAAAGGGAGTGTATCTAGCACCTGTTTGAAGAAAGAAAATAACAAATCATTAGGGAAGAAAGCGAAACTTCACTGAAACCAGGTTCATTCCTGAGGCAAAAGGTTTATAATTAAAAAATGTATTGTGGGAATGCATTGCCAGCTGCCAACCGAAGGGAGGAGAGAATCCCTATATGTTCAGTGGAATCTCGCCAGTCTCCAGCCCTCTCTCACCACATCCCCAAATAATCAAGGATGGTGGGTGTGGGGCCTTCTGGGAGCAGAGCTCCAGTGCATACACATGATCCACAGCAAAATGGAAAGTGATACCACTTTTGCAACTGTTTTTACCCAGTGGTTGCCCACGGGCAACTTGGAAACTAATGTTTTTCTAAATGAAGGTTTCATTTCAATTGCAAGCTTACTTTTTCTAAATGGAAATACTTTGCATTTACACCAGAGGAACACCAGAACACATTATGGGAAGGGGTAGTTTCCTTCATTTCCACACAACCTCCATCTCAAGAATGAAAACATACCATGTGAGTACTGCACCCCAGCAGCTGGGTCTATCATGTACCATCTAGAGGTTTTAACTGGACCATGACAAAATTGTGGCCAGGTGTGGTACAAATATAAATGAGATCCAGCATCCCTGGGATGCCCCAAACAGTGGCTCCAGAGCAGAAGCAGTTTTTAACCCTTATTCACCGAGTTCAGATAGGCAGAATTAGGTCTGAGGAGCAGCAACACTCAGCAGAAGCCAAGTAAATATCTTAATATACAAAGATTTTGTGTCATCTTTGGTTTCGCTTTACCCAAGTTGTCTCCTGTCTCCCTCATCCTTCTGTTCCTTGGGATAACAGAGAGGGTCAGGCTGACATGAATTGAGAAGAGTCAGCAGCATCTCCCACATAATCTATCATGCCCAAATTTGACATCAGTGTTTTTATGAACACACTGAAGAGTTCAAGCTCATGTTTCAAGGAAGAAATTACACTAACAACCCAGTTATTTATGAGCAATCAAATCTTGCAGTCTTTCTACATGATTTCAAGCACAGCGATAGCATTTCTGGCCAGCACCAAAACACCACCCTGGGCAGTCAGCAGGAGTGTGATAAAGGAGGAAACAGTTATTTCTGTCATAAAAGGATAAGAGCTTACAGTTTTAAGAGAAGTAATCGATCTTTGGAACGGTTTTCAGAGAAGAACCAAAAATAAAGTTAGCCCGTAAGTGCGACAGACTTTTCACTTAGAAAAGTAAAAGCCAGAGTGCTTGCTGATTTCTCATGATAGAGAATTACAGGAAGCAGAGGCAACATATAGCCTCAATCAAGATCACCACTGTATATAGCACAAAGATGATACTCAGCAGGTAGCAAAACACAAACCTCTTGAACTTCACCAGCTCCTCATCGTCACCACATGTCCAGGTCAGCATGGATCACCCCACCAGCTGCCCAGCACCCACACCTGAAACCTACTGATCACATCAAAAGTTTTATCAAACCATGCTACCTCTCCCACTGTCTCCAGGATACAGCCTCAGGGAGAGTTCCTATGCGCAAAAACTCTTACACATACACTCACTCTCCCCATTTCTCAATAGGGTCACCTTTCCTCTTTCAGATCAACCATGAACATCTGAGCCATTGGAGCAGTCGAGGTGAAGTAGCCCATGAAGATTTTCATGTTCCATTTACTGAGATTTTGGCTTATATTTCCAATACCACCCTTATCCACCTCTAAAATTTCAGAGACCACCTTAGATTTTGCTACCCTGCTGGCTTTCATGATGTGAGCAGTGGCTCCTTAAAAACTCCCAGAAATCTTGGAGAGTTGTCCCAGGATCTCCCTCCTCAGTTAGAAACTTATAATCACATCCTTAGCCTACCTAGAGCGTAAGTGTTAAAAATATTATCATTACTTATAAACAACGACTCACTGATTATAAGTAATCAAAGTTTCTTATGATTAGTTTACTTTTCTGATTCCTGTTTCAGCCTTGCCTTGGTTCTCCTTTCAACCAAAGATTATAGTGTATAGTGTACATATACACTTAAAAAGTTTACAGTGCATAGTGTGCAACAATAGTCATCCCCACTGCTATTTCATTGAAGTCGTGTGGTCTTCTTTCATGTTAGACCCTCTCTAGTTGTTCTCTTAGCCCTTTTCAGCTCACTGTTCCACTTGATTTCATGCTTCTGAGCAGCCAGAATTTCAGACACTATGCAAAGGAGACATTGCAAGTATTTTCTACAGTAGTATTCATATTTTCTACATGAAAGGGAATATATTACCTCTGACAAAGTTTGGATGCCTTTCTTCTTTCTTTCACAACTGTACTACACAGAAAACCAATCTTATTCTTTCTTTCATTTTGTTCAGCCCTATCCTACAGCATAAACTGTTATTAGCAGTCATCATTCATGAATTTGACATCATTCTACTAAATTCCATTGCATTTCTATTTATTTAGGTTTTGCTATCATCTAACGTTTTCTGCATGACATTGTCATTCTTCTTCACACCACCAGTAATTTTAACTTCACATGGTAAACAGATTTCATTAGCACATTCCTAATTTTATGTCCAGGTGAAATCTTAACTTCTTTTGTCCCCTCTCTACTTGTATGGCTTCAGGATCCTTCATGGCTTATTTTTAATATCCTTTGCAAGTCTTGGCTTGATTTTCATCAAGTCTTGATTCATCACTACCATTTGCAAAATGGAACTTCTCTTTGCTGAATAGCCACTGCTTCATTCTTCAAAAGCTCTCCACCTTCTGCCTGGGGGGGTTGGGTTTTTTTTTAGAGATGCTCAGTTTGGTCTGGCAATCGTCGTGATTAACCTTTTTGTCTTCACAAATTCTACATAACTTTGGATGGGAATTACATGTCTTCTTTGTGTGCATCATGTATTTCCTCCTCCAGCACCACACCCTTTTTGGGGGGGGTTGGGTTGTGGGTTTTTTTGGGGGCGGGTGTGTTTGTTTTTTATTATTATTGTCTATATTTCAAGATCAGTCTACTCCACTAGATGATATGTTCCTCTTTCTTGGATGGTCACCCTCCTTATGAAACAGTTCATATTCTGGGTGTTCTTGATGGGTAAATTTTAAGCAGCCTATGCAGTTGCCCTTCCCTTTTCTTCAGAATATCTACACATCTCCATCTGAACTCCATCCTTGCCTCCAGCATAATCTCCCTAATTCTCTGATCTTCCTTTTCAAGACATGAGAAGGCTGAATTTTATCAGTAAGTAGATCTTGTCAGAGACTCGTTCAAAGGTAGTACACATGGCAGAACTATTGCTTACAGAAGTGCCTTTGACTGCTCTTGGTCGCTGCCTCCCTGTAGCCATCACAGTCTTCCCTTCTCAGACTCTAACCTTAAAAAAAAAAGAGGACAGAAACCCCACAAGACTCATCCAGACTTCCCCCCTTTCTTTCTCACAACTAATGTTGTGGAAAAAAAAACCAACAAAAAAGGTGGTTTACTTATCTGAGTGTGCATCATATTACAGAAACCTAATAAGAAACACTGTCCCAGGCTTCCCTGATCGCTGACATATGAGCCAGATGTAAGGAAGGTGTATGCATTACCTTCTATCCCTGCAGCCTAAAGGATACTGCCACCTTTGGAGTTGCTTTTGTAACCATCTTCTGTGTGAAGTCTTGTTCAAGCTGGGCTTTCAGTTAACAAGAACATTGCCAGAGCAAGCAGGGATAGTTTTAAGTGGAATAAGAAGAAATTTGCTCTTGTAGTTGCTTTCTTGTTTAATACCAGAAAACAAAACAAAACAAAACAACAAAACCACCAAAAACCAGACAACCAACAACAAAGCAAAAACAAAAACAAAACCCCAAAACAAACCAAATAATCCCTCAAAGTTTTAACAATCATTTTTATTCTCAACTTCATTTAGTTTAGTTTTAAATTGACAGCCAAGATGGCTTATAAATTCCCAGTTCAGAAATCCTGATCCTAAGCTGTGCTGCAGGTGATGTTTCTCACCCTGACAGCTGGCAGGGTGGCCATGAATGTACTGCCTTATTTCAGCTTATCAACCGCTCATCTTTGGAGAAGTCACTAACATCTGCAGCCATCATGAGGTGTCTGCTGGCCAGAGCAATGCATTCCTGCTTAGGATTCTTTCCTTCCCACCTGAAAGCCCTTTTAAAACACTGTTTACAGTAGCTTGAACTAGGACTGCAGTGCTTTTGCCAGCATTTGAGATGCAGCGTGCAAATCACAGCTGCAACTTCACTTGCCACCAAAACAGCAGACTGACTGGTGCATCCACTTGTCCCAGGCATATGGATCTCTTCTTCCTCCTTACAACTAGCTTAGAATTATTTTCACCCTCACACGACTGCCGGGAGCTACCAGCCACCTTCAGTCCTTAATTATAAAAAACTGATCTCTTTGAAATGTTGAAGTCTAAGAAGGAGTAACACAATCATCATTCAACTTCCAGAGTGTTCTCACACTAGATACTTCTACCTGGAGATTTTCTTATTGAGCACATTAAGTTCTATTGAGCACCTGGTATAATACCTTTCATCAAGGCCTCAAAATTTTAGTTCAAAGACACTTCTCTTGGTGACCTCCCAATAACTTTCTCCTTTTCTCTTTCCTCAACAGCTCAGATCTAACACTAATTAATTCTCATGTAACTAACATAACATGCCTTCCTTCTATAATTTTTGTCTCTTCTCCTGTTTTTCTGCCCTGAAAATGTAATTCAAGTAGAAAATGGGTACTGACAGTGGAATTAAATTGTAAGTATGGGCAGTATTCCCCTCCCTCTTACTTTTCCCATTTACTTTTCTGAATAGTGCTTTACAGAGAATACGGATACCTTTTTCTGTTTGGGACTGACGGCCTGTTCATTCTAGGCTCAATTGCTTTTATCCCCATTGCAGCACTCAAGCCACCATATTCCCTGTCTGCCTTACCAGTTCTCCAGCCTGGAAGATAGACAGTATACATCTGACAAATCTTCCTCCAAATAGACATCACCACTCAGAGGATCCTCCTCATCCAGACTTGAAGAAAAAAATAACCAACAAGCAAACCCCCAGGTTTTTGCATATCAAAATAAATCTGGAGTTCCACTCTTCCGTTTCAAATTGCATTTTCAGTCCTTAATTAAATTAGTGGAGGAAATGTACTCTTCTACTCTGGACAGATGGGGAGGAGGCGGGATGGAAGAGGTGAATGTCTGCTCTCTTTCAGTAGTACTTAAAGATATTCCAGTAAGAGTCATTGCACAGTAGAAAAAGGCATTTTGTTCTTCAGATGCTGACTGTTTTCCAGACTTTTTGATTAAATTAGGCAGACGTGGCAGGTCTGTACCACAGCACTGGAATTGCAAGTTTACTCCAGTTTTGCAGCAGACTGTTAACTGAGGTTATGAAAGAAGCAGCAATAATATCTCAATTATTGGAAAGATATTTGTTATGCAGACATTTCAAAATAATAGTGGCAGAGGTCTGGTTTACAGACACCATTTGGGATACACATTCCAAAGTAATGCTGTCAACACCTTGCTCCTTGAAGAGAGGCTGAGTAAAAGGTTTTAGCCATTTCTATGGGGCAGTAACAGGATTTTCTTTCCAATGAAGAAAGTCCCATTATCCCGTTGCAATACCTGTGGTGTCTCAGTCTTTCACAGCGCCTCCCTTAATCTCCTGCTGCACACTGTGAGTACACTGGAAACCAGGATAACAGCAAGTTCTTTGGAAACTAATTCAGTGAAAAAGAAAATGCTGTGTAAGGATGGCAAACAGAAAACTCATGCCATGGTTACTGGTAGCTACAACAAAGTTTTTCTACACACGACACAGACCACCCCTAGGTGCCATTCCCTCCCTTGTCATCTTGAAATGTTGGTATGAAAAGCGAACTTTGCTCAGCGAACCCTTTGCAGGCATCTCCATGGAGCATAAACAGACTGTTGAATCGAGGCATGAAGGCTGGTACCCAATCAGGCCTTAGCTCAGAGTACTGCAGAAAGCAGAGCTGGAGGTAACTCCAATTCTCCCCCCAAAAAATCTTCCAATTCCTTCAGAGACTTTTCAGGTGGATTCCAGGGTCTTTGAATCTTCCTGGATGTTTAGCAATTCATGTAGCGTGCTCCACTGTCCCTTTGAGGAGAACACTGGGTGAAGACCAACGTGTCACACTGACCCCCATGAAAAACAGCTTGTGTCCCGAGCCCTGGCAGGAGCCTGGAGCACACCCCCAGGGCTGGAAGTAGCTGTGGTGGGAATAGCCCAGGCAGCTAAATGTCCCACCACAATTCTGCTAGCAGTTGCACACTGGCATCAGTGATACACGTGTGCAGAACTTTGAACACACAAAGCATTTTTTGTAGTATCTGTAGGCTTTAACAATAATACTAATAATTAAGACAAAACAAAACATAACAAACCCAAACAAAACAGGAACACTGTGAGAAAGATTTTTGCAGGCAGTCAACAACGATCTTAAAATGCGAGCTGAGCAAACCTAGCTAAGGCTGATTTTCAATCAGAGCTGAACTCTTTGCTCCTCTCTGATCCCAGCCTGGATGATCTGTTTTCTCCTCCCTTTACCAAAGTGCAGCTTTTTTTTTGCTTATGCTGGCTTGGAAAATGCTGTTTCCAATGAGCAACTATAACATATATTCCCCTAGTCATAGAAGACCCTGTTCTAGTCATTCAAGACAGCTAACCTGCATAGACTTACATTTTCTCGACATTCAGACTTCATCCACTCTTTCTTGTTTTTCAGTGCGCATCACCCTTTCCAGTTTTATTTCTTTTATTCCTTTCTCCGTCCTCAGTGAGATAGTGATTCAGACTTTTGAACCTACCTTCTTAAGACAAAGTGCTCAGAAACAGGCACATTGGCCTTCCCTTCTGTAAATGAGTAATTAGTTTCTAGGGCAGATGCTGAACTTTCAGACAAAAAAAGATAAGTCAGCAACGTGCAGCAGAGCTTGTTTCCCTTCTTGCAGCAGAGCATTCCCAGGCAGGTAGATGAAACATTTGCATCGTCATCCCGCCCTGAAAGACTTTCATCTGCCCGTTCCCAAGGCACCATTTGCATAAAGAGCAATCTACAGGAGAGCTGCCCAAACAATCTTGCCTCTGCATCAGAAATACAGTTTATTTTTTTCTCAAATGAGCAAAGCACCTTTATGTGCTAAACCATTTTCAAGTGGGAGGCATCTCAATAAAACATTAAAGGTATTTTAATAGGAGGGCAGCTCACTAGAATTTTAACTACTATCCACAGAGCAAAGTGTGTGCAGGGAAGCAAAATAGACAGGGTAGTCATCTTTTTAAGCAGTGCCTGTATCAGAGAGACCTGAAAACCTTACACAACCTGCTCTTATGATAATAAACTGAAAAATAAGGGCCAAAGAAAACACCCACAAAACATCACCAAGAGCCTTAAATAATTATGCATAAAAAGGAGTATTGCTGTACATTTTTTTCTTGCTTTCTTTTTTTTTTGGTTTCAACTGTCCCTCCTCATTAGCTGTTTCTTTGGCCTCCTCTACCCACTAGCCTCCCACTCCTCTTTCTGCTTGTGCAGGAACTAACCCTGAGCAGTGCAATAAATCCTTCCTGCATTTTCTTCATTGCAACAGAGATCAGAAGCTGGCTCCAGTGTCAACCAGATTTAAAGACATCTTCTGTGGTTAAGGGGGGAGGAATTTGTAACACCCTGATAGAAGTGGTGCTCTTTGGCACTAACAGCACACAAAAACACAAATAAGGGGCAGAATGAAATACCGCTTTGGATGTTTTCTAATGTTATCTAACAAGATACAGCCTTGGTAATGTTTATATAGGATGAACTGCGGCATTCTTCTTTCTGTCATCGCTGTCTGCCTAGGATACAATTTTTGAAAAGACTGCAGTGATCAAACAAAACGTTAGTGGGGCCAAACTAAGTCCAACACCAAATACTTCCTCAAACACCCCACAATTTATTTATTCTGCTTGCAGCCAAGGAAGCTTTGAAAGTCATTCTCACTCTTGCTTTTGAATGGCTACTCTGCATCATCAGTGTTTATTTGAAAATTTGATATTATTTCCTGCAGTTCAAACTTTGACCTGCATGAAGAGTCCATAGTTGTGATGTTATTTTTCTTATATCAAACTTAGGAAGTGTGCGGATAAGACTTTTTCTTTGGCGTGTGCAAATGTCAAGACTGGTGTCTATGTGAAGTGCTTAAACCCGTTTCAGCTGAGTAACTGTACAACAAAGATTACCTTTCTGTGTATTCCCAGATGATGCTTTAGCTGACTGAACTTCATTTTGCTCTGAGCTGCAAAATTGGGGGCATGTAAGAATTATCCGTAGAGGCACACAAGTAACATCTGCCTTTATTAACAGGAGTATTACATTTCTCCTAACTGCCCTTCTGCGACGCCTCGTAATTTCTCTTGACACAGTAACCTATAAAAACTTGCACAGAGCACAGCTCTACCTCCCCCACCAGCCAAACCACCCCCAGAGTATGAATGAAGAATTAACACTTTCTGCTTTCTCCTCCTACTATCTAGATCAAGTGAAACATTGCCCTAGATTTCAAAACAGTGCCGGTGCCTGTTTTGGCACATTTTCCTGGAAAACTTCTTTCAAAAGAGCTTTTCAATTCTGATTTATTTTTTTTTTCTCTCTTCCTCGGGGTCAGCAATGGTCGCAGCTCTGTGCTGGGCAGGGCATCGCAATGGCCCTGCCTGCCACCTGGCAGTCCTCCCCATGGCATCCTCCACATCAAGCTACCCTCCTTCCCACCACGGTGAACAAAGGCACGATTGTGCCCGCACCGAACAGCAGGGCTTGTTTTTAAGCCGTCGGTCCAGTCCCCTGGGGAATGCACCCAGTCCCTCCCAGCTCCCAGCGCACCGGCACCCGAGACACGCATGCCTGATTTCCCCCTGCGCATCGCCAGGGCCTCCTACCAAACCGTAGCTGTGACTTTTCTGTAAACTGGTGGCTGCCCAGTGTGGTATAGGCTGCTCTTCACCCAGGTGATTTGCCTGAAAACACAGGCTGTGACTTTGTGCTTGTGAGCACATCAGGTTTCTTTGGCAAGTTGTAATGACCGTGCCAGAGCAAAACAGGGAAAATACAGGAAGAGGAGAAACAATGAGCAGGTATCCTCTTGGCTATCGATATTCCTCTCTTCTAAATACTAGCACCCCTAGATATGTCTGGGTATTGAGGGTGTTTCAATTCTGAAAAAAAGTTTCCTTACTAGGTGTTGTTTCTCACTGATCATAAACATACTAGCAATCAGTTTGACAGGCAGACTGTCAGTGCAGCTTCACCCTCCCAGTTGCAGCACAGAGCAGATCCGCAGCAGTGTGTTCAATCAAGACCATGTTTCCTGATGAAATATCAGTGCTGGGGCACTTTAGCTGAGGACAGAGTGTTTGATACAGCCCTGTGTATTCACACAGACTGGCCAAAACCCCAGTATCTCTGGACATAGCAAGTGCTTCTTTACTCCTTGCTCTCAGTTCCTAGTGACAATGCTTAAGTGCTTTCTCTCTTGCGTACATTTTCTTGAACCATATTTGCAATTTTGCTGTTTTCTGTGCTCTCTCCTACCTGCTGTTTGCTCACTGAAGAGAACTGTGTGCACATGGTTAAGCAATATCCTGGGAAATCCCACCAACTCTGCTGTGAGCAGTTCAAATCCACAGCTCACACTGAACAAGTCTTTTTTTTTTCTCCTCCTTTTTTTTTTTTTTTTTTAAACCTGCCTAGCTCTGTGTTTGTTGCATTTATTCATAATAGAAGGGCAGCCATTTCACTCACCAGTTCCAGTCAGTTTAACCCAACCTATAATAGCATCATTGTAGTCAGCTTGCTGAGAGCTGGAAAAATTAGACATACCTGTTTGTAATTAATGCTAAGAATTACACAACACACAAACAACAAAGCAGTCTGCTAGATCCAATCAGTCCCTCAATTTGAAGACATTAACATTGATAATTGCAGAGTGTGGAAGCTCAGAGGCACTAGACAAGATTGCCTCCTCCATGCTCACCGTAAAATCAGTGCCAGAGCAGAGAAACTTACCTTCTAGGAGGAAAAAGATGACATCTCTTCTACAGATGAGGAATGGGATACAGAAATAGCCATTCAGCCAAAGACATAAAAAAGACTGTGTAGGGTAGAGCCGAAACAGAGTCACCATAAATACTTGTCAGGAGCCTTGGCATTAAGTCATCTTTCTAAGGCAAACTCTAGGACAAAACTGAAATGTTTTGTGAGGAGGTATAGGATCCACAAATTCCACCTCTATGTGTAATTCTTTCTCAAGAGCAGTTCCTAATTTCCCAATTTACTACATATGAATCTCCAAGAATAACTGAGCTTTTATAGCTGCCTGTCCATGTGATGAAGGGTAAATATTTTTAGCCTCTCTGAGGGAGGGTGCACCATAGGCGTTCACATCCAGGTGCTCCATTTGTTTGGCTGTGGTGCAACATCTGATTTCTGTGCTAGTGATTTTCTGTTAGTATTGGTGCCTGAAAATATGATTCACAGATAGATGCTTTTTAATCTAGGTTTTTGTACCTGGGTGAACAAAGCCATGACTTTCCTAACCTTACCAGATTTGCTGCTTCTTTTTTTTCCTTTTCCCTAATACTGAGCAGTAATTGTAATTGCACTAGACCAGTACATGAAAATTCTCCCATCCAGCATTTAATTTTATTTTTGCCTCCATTTCAAGAGACTGTACTTTCTCAATTCCATTTGTCTGTATAATATAAAACTAATATAACCTACACAAATGCAGGTATCTTTTAAAACAATCACTGCTTTCCACATCCACCGCCTGCAGCAGGATGAGGTGTCACTTGCACTGTGTATCACATCACCTACAATTACCAATATGCATCAGTATAGTTGCAAGGCAGCAGCGTATGAAAAGCCTGATCTTACTACCACGATGCTGGAGGCTGGAGAATATAGAATCAGAGCTGTAATACAGATCTGGCTTCAGCACTCATTTTACACACTGCCTTGCAAAAATCCCATGTGCTTTAGATCCCTAGGCAGGACACTGGTCAGTCTGCCTCCCCTAATTGCAAAAATTCCCATCATGGTTGCTGGAGGTGTGCAGGGAAGCTTGCTATGTATGAGGCTGCTTCTTTCTGCTGTGGGTGGAGAGAACTGATGGGAAGTGCTAGGTGTTTCCATCCCCTCATGATGAGAGCATTTGACAAGGCAAGAGACCTGATTTTAAGCCCTGCTTAGCCCAAGAAAGACTGAATTTAGACTTCCTACACTGAAAACAGCTCTCTGACTGCTGGGCCTTAGAGAATTTGGGGGAAAGCCTTCACTCTTCCCTCTGTGGGTCACTGCGCACAGGCACACAGCATGAGGACTTGGGCACCACATACATATCTGACTCTTACTCAGGAGCAGGTTGTCCTGTCCCTCCACCACACTAAGCCGTCAGAGAGAGCAAGTCAGAGCCCCAGCCATATCCAGGGTTTCGGGCCATCCCAGAGCAGTCACATTATTCAGGTGCCTGCCTGTCTAAACCATGACAGCTTTCAGGAGTGAGAGATACCTGTCTCTTGTCTAACAGGTACTTTTAGGCATGAATAGGTGACTACAGTAAGTGCCCAGGAAATTTTCAAATGCGGTATCGAAGCACCTTGCAGTGCAAGAAGCAGACAGACTGGGTTGTTGTCTGAGCCTTAGGCTTTGGGCACCTAAGTCTCAACTTAAGCAGGCTGGATCCTGCACAGAGCTAACACCTTATTAAGTGTTCATGTTCCTTTTCCAGGCCTTTCATAACTCCTTGTCTATAAGCTCTCCTTGCTTAAGTTCCTCTCCTCCGAGCACAATGACATCAAAAACATAGACCTGGTCAGAACATTTTCAAAGTGGTATTTAGTCAAATATCTCACTACATCAAAGATGAAACATCTTGGAGGAACATGAACATTTCAACAGAGTTTCGCTTGTGACCAAAATGAAAACTCCCAATTGGGTATCTGAGCATTTTGATCTCAAACTAGGCACTTCAATGCAGCTCTGTTTCACAAAGGCATTTGAAAGGGGCTGCTTTCTATTTTGTTCCCACAGAAGATACAGAGAGACTTCAAAAACCTCAAGAACATGGCATGGAATAGCCGTTCTTTATCCAGTTCTGTCCTAACACTTCACAGGAGAGGGACTTAGGTAAGTACGTTCATGTCACCTACATTGGTCATGTCAACCACAAGAAAGAGTGACTGGTAGCATGAAGCAGGTTCTCCTCATTGTTTTCCTTCAAAAACTTGCAATAAGATAGGGTAAGAATTCACTGAACATTTTGCCTATTTCTCCTAAAAATAAATAAATGAACAAATAAATATATAAATAAATATATAAATAAATCAATCACTGTGTTAAAATGTGTTTCACAATTACAAAATGTCTGGGAACCTCTTGTACTGATTTCTCTTCCTACACATGTCCAATTAGTCTTTAAATAGTTTACTTCAAGCTTTTATATAAGGAATAGCCTAGCTTGGTTTATTTCTTTTTAAAAGACACGTTGTAGATATTTTGTGCAAGTAATTATTGAAGTTACAATAGGGAAAAAAAAAAAAAAAGAAAAAAAAAGTTCTATTCTAACTGCATTACTGTACATTAATATGTCTTTCCTGACATTTACTGTCAGGACTCAGCTTTCCTTTCGGTCAATCTAGATCACACAATTTCATCTCTTATTGAATGAGAACTTTTCAGATTAAGAATATCCCACAGTGTTTCTGCTGCATGATGATTCCCATCACTTAGGCATCTGTTTTATCAATCACAAGAACTATATATTCTGAACTATTCTGAGAAAATCTGGACTATTCTGAAAAATAAATTATTTGCCTTGGAAACTGATATGATTAGAGTCAAAAGTGTGAATAAGATCAAAAAATGTTGCCTTTCCATGATGTCCGCTCCCAGAAACAAAGAATTTCCATTTTCTACCTACTTTTTGGCCTTCTGCATTTTTTGAGTGTGATTTGCACTTGAAATCAGGTTGGCGTGTAGGTTGATGCCACAATTTTTTCTGTTTAAACAGATCTTATGTTATTCTTCTGCCAAGTGGACTCCTTTGTTACTCTCCCAATTCCTCATTACATTGCAGCCAGTTCATATGGTCATATGAAATCACTGTCAGTATAATGCAAGTGTTTCATTTCAAGTCTCTTGAACTTATTCATCTACTGAGTCATCAAGAGCTATATGTTTGCCTGTATCCAAGTGACCCTCTAATGAGAATGAATGACAAGTTGGATTATTTCATCCCAAAAGGGTAAAGCTAGGTTCCAAGAGAAAATTATTTATAGTTTCAAGTCAAAGATGATCCACAAACAGATTATTGTGTATCTCATATATTGTTGATCTATTGTAAAAAGATTTCCCACTTGAAGTAGTGAGTTGTATTTTGGATTGAGGATAGGGAAACAAATAGCAAAGAATTGATGAGTAATTACTCTATTTAAACAATTAAGCGCAAATAATTTTCCTTGAGAAAAAAGGAAGGTCAGACTTAAATGAATTGGTACAACTTGATGGCCTCTTTTTTTCTGTTCTTGTGTGTGTGAAGTCCTCTTTGGGGTCTCAGACAGGAGGCAGGTAGGAGAACATTTCTGGAAACATGAAGCTTTCCTTATGTTCTGCCACTGTTCAGATGTACCAGCCTTGCTGGTCCCATTAAAAGATGCATGCACATGCTCTAACATCTGTGCAGGGAAAGGGACCTCTTAACAGCTCAGTAACACCATAGCCAAGCTGAGAGCATCCACCTACAGAAGGGAGTCATGCAGCTCAGGAACTGAATTGTTTAGGTTGGAAAAGACCTTTAGGATCATTGAGTCCAACCATTAATCCAGCACTGCCAAGTCCACCACTAAACCATGTCACTAAGCATCACATCTACGTGTCTTTTAAATACCTCTAACATCTGAGAAGAGCTGTCAGATAAAGGCGTCTTCATTTTTAGCATCGTCAGAAAATTTTCATTAAAACAAAGAAATGGATGGATGTCAGGATGATTGAAGGACTTCCTTCCAGCAACTGAAAAGGTGTTGAATATTTTTCAGGTTTTCATGCTGCCTAGAGCTGAGATGTATACCTGAACATGTCATAGTTTTCAAAGCAAAAAGATAATTCCCATTCATAATACCATCTTTTTGGTAGAATATGGTCAGCATAAAGGGGGCAAAAGTCAGTAATACTCATTTGATTATTCTGACAGAATTATCTGTCAGATATGAGGGACTGAGATTGAAATTAAAAAATGAAAATGCACAATGAGGTACAAAAAGGCAGGTATCTGCCTCAGAACATCAACAACAGATGGCAGCTTCTTCAAGAGCAAGGTCTTTGCAGCAGGAGCATTTTGTTTGACGTTTATGCAACAGGTAGCAGTGTTTTAATCCATGTGTAGTGCTCCTAGTGCCACCTTGACTAGTAACAGAACTGCTAAGTAGCATGGCTGCAGTTTAACATTGGCAAACCTGGAATGTGAAAGAAATTGTTAGGTTCAGTAGAAGATAGCCCAATCCCCATAGAAAACTACTCCCAAGCCCCTGAGAAATGTTGCTATTATTTCAACTGATCAAAGGATCTTGCTTTCAGGAGGAAATAGCAGGTGAATAACTCCACCTCTGCTGGAAGTGGAGTGACTCCATTACCAAGAATGAAATTTCTCCTCCTCCATGAACAGATGCAAAGTGAGATTCCTGAGAGGAAAGCAGCTCAAAGGCCATACTGTGTCCTTTGCTTAGGCTCCAACATCAGAGGCGAGCTGCTCTAACATGATGAATTGAAAAAAGAAACAGAAGCTTCCAGTCTAGAAGGTGCAAATTGTGACTATGTACCAAAGAAAGTCTTTTATATCCTTTATTTGGGTGTCAGCACCTGACTTCTTGCTGTCATCCAGGATTATACTCAAAGAAAAGAAAGAGAAGGGAAGGGGAAGAGAAGAGAGAAGAGAGAAGAGAGAAGAGAGAAGAGAGAAGAGAGAAGAGAGAAGAGAGAAGAGAGAAGAGAGA